>JAVJGJ010000038.1:5783231-5798306 GCA_035590215.1 Microhierax caerulescens | reverse complement strand
TCCAGCACCTCAACGTCCTTTTCTCGTAGTGAGGGGCCCAAAACTGCACACAGGATCCGAGGTGCAGCCTCATACAGTGGCAAGCACAGGGTGACAATCAGTGGCCTAGCCCTGCTGGCCGTGTTTCTCATACAAGCCAGGGTGCTGTTGGCCTTCTTGGCTATCATCACAGTAGTCCAGCTACCGTATTTAGTGCTATAGGGCAAAATTAAGAAGCACAGGCAGTATAAAACTGGCAACAGATCTACACACGGACAGACACCCAACAGACAGGCAGAAGCACCCCATCCAGTTTTATTTACAGCGATTCAATTTCTGGGTGAAATCCGAATTTTTGAGGCTGTTGGCAGCGCAGCTGCTGACACCTGTTTGACTCAGAGGTTCTCTCTGGTCAAATGGCAATAGCTGTATGGGCTGATATGTCACATTTAAAGGCTAACAGACCCTTCTCTTCACATGTTCGTGCACACACAATTGTGATTTTTCAATCAGTATGATAACAGCTTGTACTTTGCACTACATACGCAGTTTGTAGTTCTCATTAATGTGCCGAATCTCTTCGTTTGTGCGAGAAGCCAGAATTTCAATCAGGCAGCCTTCATCTGTTCCTGCCCCCTAGGGAATTACAAAGACAAGATCCAAGGTTATTATGACAACTTTTTTGATGTGCAACTAGGATTATTTTAATTATATATGTTAATAATAATATATTAATAATAAATGTGTAATTATGCCATATCATACTAAATTGACCAGGACTTAAGCAACATAAAAGGAAGATTTCCAAACCTTCATAGCCCTCCTCAGTTCATGCACGTCGTACATGGTGGTAGGAGTCATCATACCAATGATCACCCTTTCAAAGTTCCCACTTAGCTCAGACTTCAAGTCATCAATCAAGTCCTAGAGGACACAGAGAGGAGAAAGGAGCTGGGAGAAGACACAGGCTTTGAGAACAGAAAGAATTCATTTACTACTTCATGCTCCAACCCTTCTTGGGTGAACAGTTGCTCTGAAGTGAACAAGACCAAAATAAACTTGGCCAGGGAAAGCTTGCGCTAACCTTATTGTAGTGGACACTAGGATGTTGCTCACATTTCACCCAAGTGACATAACCCCAAAAATGTCTTCATCTCCAAGTTAAAGCTACAGCCACTAATCTCTGAAGACCACCTACCCTGCCAATACTGCTTTTATAGGTGATCAGAACTTGCTGACGTTGGGAAATGTTTAGTTTGGTCAAGATCTCAATGATGGCATCTTCATCTGTGCCTGGAGAAAAACAATGGAAACCAGTCAAGCTGCTTGCACAAGAACCAGATGCGTGCTCTGGTCTTGTCCACAGTGTGCCATTAGCCATCTTCTGGTCCTTACACAACCTGGTTCTCATCAGCACTCTGGGGACTAGATCAGCATACAGAAGTGTCTCAACCCAGCCAGTGGCACGGCGGTACCACAGCGTGTGACAAGGCAAGAGACTGACTAAGGATGTTTTTGTGGCCAAGACTTGGATTTCCAGTTGTGTTCAAGTCTCAGCCTGATCAAGTCACTCAGTTCCTTTCAGTGCCACTCATGGGTCACTGGGGCAATGCAAATGGCCAGACTTCCCCTCTAACAAACCACCAGACAAAACATTCCCAATGCTTGGAGGAAAAAAAGAGAGTTTAACAGCGGAGGTAGCCCAACTTACCAAATCCCTTCATAGCCTTCCTTAGTGCCTGTGCTTCTTGCTCAGCACTGAAGCTTGAGACCCCCTTGATTGTTGCCTAAACCCACAGGAGAGGAGTTATGAAAGGCAGACTAAATGTGATACATACGTACATGCAGTAGAGTTAAACTAAAGAAAAATATATTAAAACATTCAAAAGATGCAAACACAGTGACACAGCAAGTAAAGCCCACCCACCAAACACAACTGATGTTATACCAGGATTCCATCCTACCCTAAAGAGAAACAGTTTGTTCTAGAGGAACTTCCCAGCCACATAAGAAGCCAGCCACAGGGACACAACTAAAAGGAGAAAATATCTCCATATAGCTGCCCATGGAGTATCTGGTTCCCAGTTAACTAATGGCAAGCAGCCTGATGTCTCTGTTCAGTCCAGCTGGGGCTTCTTCCCAGCAGTTTTCCATGTAAATTGTAGAAGCAGCTGTTCCCATCAAGCCCTATCCCTGACTTCTCTAAGAGCAGCCAAGGTCCATCCTTCTGTAAAATAACGCAGCAGGAAGTGCAGTGTTTTGCTCAAAACAGTGATTTACTAACAGGTTTCTCCTGCCTCCTGTCCAGCGCCATTTCTGGGGGACTGCACTGTCCCTTACAAAGCTCTCCGTGTTCCCGTGAAAATCACCAGCAAAACGCTGCTTAACCCTCCTGTAGGTTAGGCTTTCTGAAACAGGCACAGTGATAACTACTGTACAGATGGTTACCTTGCAGGTTGAACCTGGAAAGAATAATGTGCCAGGAAGTTTATCTGGAGAAATGCATGTTCTTTAAACTAATATCTGCTCACATTTTCCATTAACTCCCCAAATGGATCTCTGTGGGTCATTCTCCTCTAGCATGAGGAACAAGAGAGAAGCGATAAGTTCACCCCCCATAAAGGGACAGACAGTGACAGTGTTCTTCCTGCTCTGTCCTTATCTGAGCTACACTCCCCAGGGTTATCTGATCAGAGCAAACGCCTGGCACAGGATGGTATAGAAAACACACACTCACCATCACTCGTGTTTGGTCAATCTGTTATTGTCTACGTCTCCAGGCAGTTAGACAACTGTAATAAAAAACAGAGGAAGTGTTAGTTTTTCAGCAAATAATTAAAAGAATATACCTACCCTTGCCAGCAAAATGGAGCTGGTTAACTTGAACAGCCCTGCTGAATGTCCATGGCAGCATCCCTGAATTTCCAGTCCTGCTTTGTACTGAATGAACAAAGGCTGGCTTGCAGCAGCAGCACAGGGCCAGGGTGTTTACCCTGCCTGCAAGAGGGATGTGGTACATAATCAGATGATTAGCACTAGTAATTTAAGAAATTTCTTTTCTATTGCTAGTGTGACAGCCTGGCTGAGGCCTTAAGAAGAAGCAGACAATGTTGCCCTGGGAACAAAGAAAATAGACTTGATTCCCGCGCCCTTCAAAACACATGGCTTTGACCTTGCCAGGTGGGAGCCTGAGAATGAATCAGGGTGAGGGTGCCTGCACAGTCCCAACAGCCTTCACAGATACTCCCTGCGAGGCAAAGGCAACATCAATGTCTAGATGAGCATGCAAAGGATAACCTTACTCAAGGACTGGGACAGGAGAATTATCTTCCTTTAATTAAAATCTGCTGTATTCAACATCTCTCCAGTTTGGTTCAATGCGTAATTCCATGTAGGACTGTAGTTTTAACTGACTATTAAAGCCCTCAAAAAAAAAAAAAAGCTTAATTGTCATCTCCCCAGGGTTATTTTTTCTGCTCATAATTCTGTTTCCATGCATAGGGCCAATACATGAACACACCCAAAGTATTTTCCCAAATCCTTGGTCAGTGACAGGATGTCAGGTACTAGGACAAGGTTCAACCTCCCTGCAACTCCAGTTCCACACAGCACGAGCTGAGGTTCTCGTGTTAAAGCCCTCAAGCAGAAGGGTGATGCCAGTGTCTGATGACATCTCTCCTTAATCCTCATGGTGCTTAGTAGCTGCTATCAATGAGCCCAGAGAGTTGTGCAAGAACAGGAGTGTCTTTGCTCATGCTTCACATGACTCTTACAAATTTGGCGGCTGCTGTTCAGGCAAGTTACTCTTAGCATGACATTTGCCACATATATGCTACGCACAGGCACTCCCAAGTGCTCTCCAGGTCATCTGTACTTTATTACACTCTGGGCAGTCAGGCAACATATTGAAAATTATTAGTGTTGAGTTTGCTTTCTTTTGCTTGATTATAGATTTCAGTGGTCAAAATTATGACCTAGACCTCAGGAAAGTAATCTTTTACAGAAATATAAAGCCAACTTTATTTGCTTTAGCCAGACACTAAATAACGGCTTTGAATTTCACAGATGTTTTTCTAATGCAGTTTTACCATCCAGTTGATTTGTACACAGGAGCAGGGATATTGCACAGGCTGGTTTTAGCAAGTTGATTAGAGGGCAAAAGAAAGGTCAATAAACAAGGAAAAGGGGGTGGGAGGCAGAAAAATTCTGAGTGCAAATGAGCTGGCAGAAAGAAACCAAAAACATGAGGAAAGGATGCATGTACTGAATTCAGGGCAAATGCTCCTGCAATATCAAATTACAACAGAAATGTCATCAAATATTGACTGTAAGATTCCAATTTCTTCATCCAGTTTAAATGTCACTGGGAATATAGAGTGAGCGCACTGCAAAAGGCGGCAGTGCTAACCCCACTGCACAGTCTGCAAATGCTGGTTTGTTCCTGGTGTATTTCTGTGTGCGGTGCCACAAGAGATGAGCCACTGAAGTTACAGGTGGAAGAGCTCAGCAGGTCAACCAGGTTCTCCAGCAATGGTCTCTCCCTGCCCCTGGAACCTTTTCTTCCCTTTCCCAGGTGAAGGCATCTCCACGAACTGCTCAGGCTGGGCCATTAAATGAGTTAAAACTCTCCTTTGCTAGTAGGGAGAGAAAGGAACTGCTCAGCCAGATCTGCCGGTGCCCTGCAGCTTAGCACGGCTCTTGACTTGCAGCTCAAATGGGGAGAAGCAGCTTCAGGACAGGAGCAGCTCTGCGCTTCGAAGAATTGAACTTCAAAGAGTCAGCTGGCAAGTGCTAAGGTGTCCTGGTTAATCCCTGACCTGAAGTTTGCTTCCTCCTGGAATAAAGGCCTGAGCTCTCTGGTACAGAAACCTGACTTAGAACAGGTTCAAAACACTGTGGCCAGGTGTGAGTGCAGGTGTACGAGGTATCTGTCCCATTATTCAAATTTTTTCCATGGATGACCTTTTCCTGGCAGGCTTTATCAGCTAATCAGGCAGCTGTCAGTCCACATCAATGTCCTCTAACAGCTGAATCCAGAATAAACTTCATTTTTCAGAAAAACTGCTGAAACTGTCATATGTGCTGGCCAACCCAAGCCTAGGCTTGCTCTGCATCAACTTTTCCTGACTGTGCACAGAGAACACACAGCTCCCAGCACGCAAAGCTCCCATCAGCTTAACAGGATATAAACACAGGTTGGTTTGTTCCCCCCCCCCCCCCAAGTCATGGACCTGTTGCCAGTCCTCCACCTGGGATCCGGAGTGGAAAACCACTGCTTTGCGACCCATCCCCTTGCAAGGCAAACACCGGACTTGCTTGACTAGTTCTTTCATCCAGCGCACGTTTACTCGAAGACAAACCCACGCCCTGTGCCCGCTCAGCTTTTCCGCGGCTCCGTCGCCGGCAGCTGCTGCCAGCGCGCTGGATGCCGCCTGCACCCTCCGCAGCCGGCTGTGCTCCGGGGGGGCTGGGTGCCCTGGCTCCGGGGCTCGTGGCAAGGCGACTGACTGATCCCAGCCCGACCGGCAGCTCAGGGAAGGATCTCCCTTCTGCTGGAGAGCCCCGCGCCGGCTGAAATATCCCAGCACCTCCCACACAGTGACCTTTTCCTGGCCGCTGCCCTCAAAAGGAATAAAAATAAAATACTGCGTTAGCACAGCGTGCTCCTCGCTTCGGCCTGTGCACCCACCCAGAGCCGCTTCACAGACCCCTGCCACGCACTCCTCGCTCCAGCATCCAGAGGGATCGTGCCAGCTTGGGCACGGCAGAAATAGGAAGCAAAGCCTGCGCTCCCTGTGCCTGGCAAGAGTCGGCCATCTTCCTCCTTCCCACAACCCACCTCCCTGTCCTTCCTCAGCCCAGGCCTGCGCCCTCCAGGGCTGCCCCTACGCCCTAAAAGTCTTGGCATCGTGGCCCGACGCGGCACCAGCCCAGCCAAGGGCAGTCCCGCTCCCGCGCGGCCGCGCCGCCAGCCGCTGCGGTCTGGCGAGCAGGGACGGCGCTTGGCACCTTCCCAGGCGGCTCTAGCCATGCAACCCCTTCCCCATACCAAAGGGGACCCCCCCCAGCCGGTCTGGCACTCACCTGTCCCAAGTGGGTGCCTTGGCATGGATGGGCAGAGCTTTGCTCGGCTGCTTCTGGATGGCGAAGTCCCCGCCCTGGAGCGGGAGGGACTCGGCAGCGCAAAACAGCTTTTCTGGCACGCGCGGTGGGAAGGCGATGGAGCCCTGCTCCGCTCCTCTGCCCTCCCGGGAGCAGCTGCTTGGAATCCGCAGCAGCGAGAGATTCCCCAGCGAGCCTCAGCACATTTAGGAAATGCGGATTTGGGGTTACACAGAGGCCCTTGCAAGTAATGGGGCGGTGGGGGGTGGGGGGTGGTTGGGGTGGCTTCCACACGCTCCCCAGCATTGACTGTAAAAATCTCCGGGAACAGAGGGGGGTCTCTGACTGCAGCCTGAGAGCACAGCCAGCCTGCTGCCTGGCTTTATAAAAGGGCATTGCCGAGGGGGGAGCGAGGGGGACGACGGTGGGGAGCACGCAGGCAGCAACGGCCTTGAGCAAGAAGTTCTGTTCATCCCCACAAACAACTCGGGGGAGATCTTACCTGTGTCGTGTCTCCTTTGCTCCCACAGCAACTCGCCAGGTCTTCTGCGTTGTCTCCCCTTGTCTAAGAGCTTTGCATCGCTAACAGCCATGATTTCTGTAAGAGTGATTGCTTTAATAAAAGTTACTACTTTTGCCTCAATAAATGGCACCGCCCTCGAGTCAAAACACTTCAGGCAAAGGGACTTCAGTTTTACCGTGACGTGACACTGCCTTGGACAAGATTGTGAGGCTGACAGAGGGGAATCAGCCTTGCAATAATGCATATCTTCATCGTGTTTATCCTCGGGGACTTTGGCCTCCCCTGATGCCAAAAATACAGTTATCATAACGGGTAAATCAGCCCTCTCAGGTTCTTTTTTCCAGCTCATACGACAGTTATATCTCACTCCTGTGCCTCTTTGCACATGCTCTTTTGCTGGCAGAGACCTAATTTTAGCAGCAGGATGAATGCGGGCTGTGCTGCAGTGAGCATGGCTGTGCAGCTGGCTTATTATAGCTCCCACTGCAGCTCAGTCTCCCCAAAACAAGCCCACAGGGGCCATCTGGCCAGCATCCACTCACTCTCTGCTGATGTGGGGGGGCATTGAACAGGGGGTAACGGAAAAACAAGGTGCAAGCCACAGGCACTCTCCTTTTCCATTGCAGAGTCTTTTCCCTTGCAGAATCCGGCCCTTTACCGCACTCAGGATTCCGTGTGGACTGGTACATTCTACCAACAGTCACCAAGGAGAAACTTTCCTACATCTGTTAAAAGTTTCCATTCTCATCCCTTCCTCTCACGTCAGCTGCCTCCTGCTTTGGGCCCGTACCCGTTCATTTTAATCTGCCAGCAGAACTGCTGTGTTTCTCCATCTTACGCTGCCTGTGATTTTTTTAGCCTGCGCATTTTCAAAAGCTTCATTCTTCTGTTTGCTTTCCAGCCTCTTCAGCCCTGAGGACTGGATGGCTCTGATACTGCAGTCAACAGTATATGCAACAGTAATTATTTAAGACTGTAAGTTATGAATCTTCTTTGGATGTTACTTATCCTTTAAATATTGCACCAGTCCTGCCATTCATGATTTGCACAATTCAACCTTTTCTTGCCCCCTGGGAGAGGCTCCAAGTAGGGAGGAATACTTGGAGATACAAAGTGTTTGTGTGGATGCTTTTGGCCATCCAGAATTAGTCATGCAAGCCGTAGTCCCTTCAGAAGCCACATCCTGACCCAACACACAGCTGAGCTCCCCATAAGCTTGGCTGGTCATGGATGCTGTCTCTGTAGCTATCCAGTTCAGACAATCATGATTATTTGGATACTGGAAAGGAAAAAAAGCCCACCAAAGTACAAAAGCTTCTGAACATGCTGAGAGTTAGAGCTTCTCTGGAAGGTGGATGAAGGACAAGGGGTTTAGGGCAATGGCTGCCTGAACGCTATCGTACCTTGCTGCAGGAGCTGCTCCCTTCAGGAAGGCGAGGGGTTGTTGCTGTAGGAGAAATTTCCTATACAACATTGAGAAGACAGAGCTTTGTCTCTCCAGGAGCCCTTTGTCTAGGGTCTGCTCAGCTTTCAGTATGTTGTCTTCATCTCTTAAATTATGGAAAGGCTATGGCTATCCTTAAATATCTCCAGCCTGAAGCAGTGTCTAGCATAGCTTTGCTATCCTTACATCAAAAGAGGAACAGTAATGGACAAACCCACAGTTCCCATCAGTGTCGTAGGTGACAAAGCACATTTGCTTTTCTTTTCACTGATATTTCCTGGTTGTCTCCAATGATTTTAAACCCGCTTGTTATAAAGTTCTCCAAAACCCCCAACTTCACTCAGTTGCATATCTGCTCTGTATTCCCACTCCATCCTGCTCTTCTCCCATCTACAAAAGACACAATAAAAATTAAAGGTCACAGAAAGACATGGCAGTGTGCATTAAGTAAATAGATAGAGCTCAAGCAGCCAGCCTGTTAGGAAGGAGGTATTTATTCCAGGTCCCACAATGAGAACAGAGCCAAACCTCTCAGAAAACGGCAGCATTTGTGTTTTTGCCCTAAGGACGTGGCCTTTTAAATTTGCATCTCAGAGAGTAGAGGAACCTAGTGCTGGAAGGAGAGGTTTTCATTGTGGCCTTTGATTAGCAGGTATCTGCCTTTAGCTTCAGAGAACCAGCCTCACCTCATTCACCGAGGTCCAAATCCTGGCACTAACAAAGTCCTTAGCCAATCTGCCACAGATTTAAGTAGGGGCCAGAATCTGGGCCTTTGGGGATTATGCAGGTGTTTTCAGGAAGTTCATAAGGGAATGCTCATTTTTATACCCGAGTCTAGAAGTATAAATGCAGTTTGCATTTGGCAGCCCCTGAAAATGGGGTTATTCAACTGTTGCATCAGTGCTATTGGAGAGATGTTGCAACGCTGCAGCTCAGTTAAGACTACTGTCTCCATAGCAGCGAGTAGCCGAGGTTAGGGTGGAGGCTGAAAACCAGTGCTTGCTTTTCTAAAGCACTGATTTTCATGTGCTTGTAAGAGGGTAAACAATTTTCACATTCTGCATATTAATGTCAGATTAATCACCAGGTTAACTGCAGATATTAGGACTCGCTACAGAGATGTAGGGGTACTTTTGATACTTAGAGCAAGGTTGTCACCTTACCTCCAGTTCAGCACTGCATAAGATGAAATGTCCGTTTCCATGTCAGAGGTAGCCTTGGTGTAGAAACAGCGTTTTGGGGAAGCCCCTGGGAAGAGCCAGCCTGAAGCTTCCGTTCTATCATCTGAGTGAAGCCCTTTTAACACAGAGAGACGATGGAAGGTGACAAACACACTCCCAGAAATGTGAGGTGGGAAGACTGAAGTAATCCAATTCACGTAAGAAACAAAAGTGTTCTTAGCTCTTTATTACTTTACCATAACCATTAGAAACACTGTCTTTACGTGGTCAGTATTACCAGGGGAATGTGCAGCACTCCACCTCTTAGCAATCCAGGCTTTACAAAGCCCTGAGCGCCACGTACCAGTACTGCTACGTAAGTCAAGGGCTCTCTGGCCAGGCCCGGCTTGATGACATAAACATACGTGTCACATAAAGCCAAGAAGGAACAGGGGGAGAGGAACGGATCTGAGAAAAATCCCTCTAACCTGAAGTGCCTTTAAAACAAGAGACCACTCAGACGTGGTGGTCTCTGTGCTGTAGAAAATAAGCTATGAGGGGAGACAGCAATGAGTAGCTGCATGAAGGAACCAGGAGTCAAACTCCCCATTTCAAGAGTGCTTCAATTCAAGGTTTTTAAGACAGGGCTGCTTGCATGTTCTGCAGGCAGACACACAAGAGGAGATCCTGGATGCTCTTAGGATTTCTAAGTGACAGCTACAACAGCATCTCGGGTGCTACCGCACTCAGTGCTTTCCACGCTGCTGTTCTGCAGACACCATCTCAGATATACCCACACACTCTGCCTTTCTCTTACAGAGAAACTTAAGGCTGCACTTGGCCATGAGCCCACTGTACTGTTCTCTTTTATTAACTGCAGCTATAAGCAGCAAGGAAGGCAAACATTCCTGGGGCACGGGTTGTTAGACAGCTTTGTTGGCTGCCCGTGTCAACGAATGCCATCCAAAGGGGGGCTGGAGTCAGCAAGCACCTCTGCAGTGCATTGTGAAGATGGCTGGGCACTTGTGAGGTGACCCTTTACCTCCAAAAGAGCCCCTTGCAGTCATACAAGTTGTCACTTGCTCTTGATCCTGGTTGTGTTTTCCCACCTCGCACTGCTCAAACTGAACTGGGGGAACACTGGTTTGCTTTAACATCCCCAGTACAGCTTAAGGCTGAGGCAGAAGACACGCAGAAGCCTTCACGTGGCCTTGGTAAGCCATTCCCATCACTTGTTGGGAACACATCCCCCAACGTGGATGCAGCGCCACCAGAATGACACTGCTTTCATGGTGCAGCCTATTTACATTAAGGGCAAGAGATGGGCTAGACCACTATAATTGCATTTACATTACAGTTTGTACAAATATAATTTTGTCTTGAACAAACTCATGTTATCAAGACTAATTGATATCATCTAAGCCCCAGGCCTTAGGGCATTCGCCAGCTCCAGGGAGAGACATTCAGTCAGGGAAACTCCTAATACCCCATGGAAGTTATATATTATTTGTGGTACAGCCTAAACTCTCCTTCCCCAGAGCTGCAGGCTACGAACTGCTACACCATTGCTTCCAGCAGCCTTAAATGCATTATCAAACCTAAATTTCATTTAATGGGCTTAATGAATGTTTACTTTAATTAGCATACATATAGTTCTGAAGAGGAAATGAATAGCTTTCACTTTTTTTCTTCTTAATTAACATCTACCTCTGTTTAGCTTTATCTTACTTAGCTGCTGTGTAATTCGGCTATAACCCAGCTCTAGGGGATGAAAGCAGAGTTATGATGCCCAGCTAAGTGTAATTTTTATGGCACACATGCATTCCTTCCTTCATGGGAATATGATAGAAACTCACTGGCTGATTGCAGGGTTTGGAGCAGGGAAAACATCAGCATCGTAACACCATATATCTAGTGCTAAACAGCGACGTGAGCAGGGCTGCTGCACAAGAAAAAACAAGCCAGGAGCTAAGGACGAGCCTGCACACGGGACCCAGCCCTGCCGCGCCTAACGATGGTGAGGGCAGTAAAGCAGCTTCATCAGCCACCTCTCGAGCACGAGGCAAAGCAGGGCAGCGAGCCTACAGCCTACTCAGGAAACCAAGCTGGGAACGCTACAGAACAGTGCTGCTCACATCACCGGTCCAGAGCTCACCCAGCAAAGCCAAAAGACAGAGCCACAGCCAGGGCTGCCATACAGTTGCTGAGAGAAAGAGTGAGACCTCAGGGCCTGTGCTTAAATGGAGGTCACGGTTGATGGGCAAAGTGCACCGGGTAGAGGCCCAGGTGAGACCGCTTGGAGCAATGAAAGCCTGAGGGCACCCTCAGGACCCTGCTGCTTGAAATGCAGCTGATAACTCCCTCCTCAGTGAGAACCTCAAACCTGCAAATTTCTCTTCATGTAACAACTGCTTTAAACGAGAGCGTGTATTTGTAGTGCCAAGTCACGATCCTTGGGACATGTGCATCTTTTTGCCTTGGTGGTTAATCCTATTGATGTATGCAGTATCGGTCCAGGCAGTGCTAGTATTGCATCAAACATGCATGAGCCTACAGATCTTAATCAGCTCAATTATTTTTATGTGTGCTTATTATATATATATATATATAGGCCATGGGTAATATTGCTGTTGATGGGGGATGTTGGTTTCTAGCTGCGGGAAGCATAGCTGCTGCTGGTGAGTATGTCTTACAAGGGCAAAGAGGAACACGTAAGAGGTGGAATTTTTTTTTTAAACCAGTAAAATACAGGTGTGAGTTTGAAGGCTTTTTGATCCCTTGCAGAGCTCTGACCCTAGCCACATTACTAGCTACGTGATAGTACGCTTGAGAATTGACCTTTTTCTTGGGAGTGCTAAGGTGATGATTTTTCTGGTTGTACCAGTAGTGTTTGTGAGCCACTACTATGTGCTTAAAATAAAAAATTTCCTTGGATTCCAGAAAATCATGGGCAGAAAGAGAGCTGGATAAAATCGTGGCTCTACTACTCTTCAGCTGGTGAGAAGCTTGACTGAGATTTTTGCACTAAACGTGTGCCGTTAAGGGAACATCCTTATCGAGATAAAAACAGCTGGATGAGAAGATTTAATATGCAATGAATACAGGAGATCATGACCATTCCTTCCTTGCCCCGGGATAGCTGTGCATCACCAGGCACAGAAAACCGTGCAGGCGCTTTCCTACCTCGCCGCCACCTCTCGAAACATCCAGAAGAGGTCGGTGTGCCCTCGCTTTTAGGTTAATCGGATGAAACCTTTCCAAACGTATGTTTTTATTTAGAAAATGCTGAGCTGTCTGGAAAGTTTGATCAAGAGGGATGCAGCTGTATTAATGTGCTTCTTCCTGGGGATTTGGATGCATTTTCTTAGCGGTATAAGGGAACCAGGGATCAGGGAGACAATATGCAGGCAAACAGCTCTGCTGACCACATCACCGGGACTCAAATATTTTAAACCTAGCGTCATGGGATTTTAGCAGCTAAATCTTGGTGTTTAGAATTCATGGTATTAGTCAGATTGAGGTTTCTCTCTGCAGTGGGACAAATGTGTGAGCACCCTGGATTTGCTCCAAGCTAACAGCAGAGAAGGACTAGATCATGTCTCTGCTGGCAATCACTGATGAGCTTTTTCCCTTACAGCTTTCAGACTTGGTTCTCTCTGGTCCCTATGAAGGTCACTGGAATTGCAGCAGTGCAGCCAAGCCTTGTGCCTTCTGCAATAAAGAATATCATCAGCATCTGCAACCGATGATCGGCTTCTGCTGTGCTTTTGCTCCCCAAAATGGTCACCGACAGTTTGCACGCCTGTGGCTGGAACATCAAGGCTGCACCCATAGTTGTATGGTGGGTCTGACACTTGTCTGCATTATGCCTCAGCGCTCCCAGGTACCTTTAAAAAGAAAATAATAATATTAATAATAAAAAAGAGTACTTCTCAGTCCCTAGTTAGGCTATTCAGCAGTGCATCTGCAAGCTCTCTGCATGGCAGTAGGCTTTATCTTCTTTAGTTGGAAATGAGTCATTTCCCTGTACTGTACGGAGATGCCCAATTTCCTTGGAAATCGTTCAGTTCTGCAGAGTCCCCAGAAATCACTGATTATCGGACTCTCTTTTTGCACGGGGTGTTTTACCTCAGTCTTAATAGATGCCTGGGGATCTCTCACAGGTTAGAGTAATTAAAAAAAAAAATTAAAAAAGGATAGAAGCAACTAAGACTTTACCCAGTTCATATTTAATATGAAAGGCAAGTGAACCTTCTGTATTGGCCACTGGCGACTCATCATATAGCCCCAAACCACAGCTGAGCACAGTTTGATGACATTTAAAGTCTGCTAAATGAAAAAGGACAGCTTTTACACTTGTGTCAGCTGGCTGGCTGAAATGATTACAGTTTCAGCTGTGTGGACCTACGGTATCTCATACAGGACATTTGGAAATGAGGTGCAGATACCCCACAGCATCCTATGAACTACGGGAGAACAATAGTGGTCAAGGAAGACTTCGAGGTCTGCAGGGTGGGCTTGTAGACCCTTACCTACAGGCACTGTCAAGAACAAGGATGATGGAAGAGGTGAAGCGTTAACCGTACTGAAGAGGCATGGTAGCTCAGCAGATAAGCAACCATACAGTGACGCACTTTTAGATCTGTGCATCCAACATGCTAAAAATATAATCACCGACAATTTTACTTGCATGAGAGCCATATGCATCTCGAAAGTCTTCAGGTGCTGGGGGATGGCGGACACAACAATTAGGTCTGTTTACAACATGCTGATCCAGTCTTGTTGGTGTTGCTGGAAGCCCAAGCCCAAAAGCGATGCAGGAAAAAGGGCTGTGCAAAGGGTAAACATTTTTGCCATCCCACAGTAACCGGGGCCTGCCCAGCCAGTCCGCTTGGGACAGGAGCTTGTCAGCAGGATGGCTGTAGTTATTACCATAATACAGGGAACAATAGTCATGGGGAAAACGCGAGCACGCTCTGCTTTCCGCTCCTGCCCAGTCAGAGGGGAAGAAGGAGAGCGGTGCTGTCATGGAGGCATTCCTCCAGCAGCCACATGCTCCTGGGGGCTTTGTATTCTGGGCTGCAAGCTGGGAAAACCAATTTTTCCCATTTTAGTATTTCCCTCACCTGTTCCAAAATCCCAGCTCCAGCCTTCCCAGTTAAGTCATGGAAAGGAGCTGGCTGCAGTGGATTCCATCAACTGGAAAACTCCTGATTCTGAGTAAAATTCTGAGTAAAAAGGGCTGAAAAGAACCCAAAGGGTCTTTAAAAGAAATTCCATGAGATCTGAGCTAGACCAAACCTCTCTGAAACCTGACCCAAAGGTTTTGGGAGCTTCAGAAGAGCCGTGTCATGGCATGTGAGCATCTCGCTGCATGATGCATGAGGCACTGGCATGGGGAGGAGGAGGAAAATGTAATGTAACCGTCAGTCCTTGGGGCAGCCATTGCAAACCCAGCTGCCGGGTTTAAAGCCTCAGTGAGTTTTGCGGGCTGGGGATTACCTCGTCTATTTTCAGTTTTATTTGAGGCTCTTGAACCAGGCCGCTCGCAGGGCCCGCACGAAGGCAAGCCGTGCGCTTCAGCCCAAGCCCAAGATGTCACAGAAGGGAGCTTTTATTATTATGACACGAAAAAGTCAAGTTTAAGCGCACTATTTCGAAATTAAACCCGAACGGCCGTCACCAGGCGCGGCGCCAGCGCGGGCCGCGGCTCCTCGCTGACAGGATTTCCGCGCCTACCCCTCCGGCTGAGGGGAAGGCACGACCCCCGGGAATCCCCCGCTGCCCCGGCGGCCCCATCCCGCCCGCCGCGCCGCTGGGAGGCCTCCGCCCGGGGGGTCTCCCCTCACCGCCCCGCTGAAGCGGCG
>JAVJGJ010000038.1:5768897-5783131 GCA_035590215.1 Microhierax caerulescens | reverse complement strand
AATGAACAAGCCCGAGGGATTTCAAAAAGTGATTTGACGACATATTTCAAAAATTTAAGAATAAACTGCTTATTGATTTCTGTGACACTTTATAAACAAATATTCCAACTTCAATTTGATAGTGCAGTGTGGCTTGATTACCATTCCCTTTTAATAACTTTCTGTGTGTCAGTATTATCAGTCCTAAACTTGATGAATAGTTTTAAAGATATTCCTTGCTGGCCTTAACACCTGGCCACTTTAAATCATATAATAGAGAGGGATGTAGGCAAGACCTGTCTTTACAAATTCTTGTCATTGCAAGAGGTATCCATATGAGACTTCTCACAGAGGCTTAGTTCCATCTCGTTTGAAGGAAGCCTCAAAACTTTCATTTATCTGAAGAGGAACAGACTGGCCACCCAAATCTATGGGTCTAAACCACAAAAGGCAGAGTTGTTTCTGAGTTGTTTCCCAATAGCTCATTTCGCCTTGTAGGAAAAATGATATTAAGTCATGTCATTATGAAAGGTTAAAGTATCTAACTCACTCAGGTTCTGCTACTCGCTGAGGTCCTAGAGAAATCAGTGTGGTAGGTAGTTTATCACCCTACCATGAAGTAAAAGCAATCTGAAAAGGTACAGAGTTCCACATATCGCACCGAAGACTCACCAAGGAGCCCATTTCTTCTTAGCTACAACCAGTGGCAACGCTATTTGGCATGAAAGTCTGGTGTCTGAGCTCAGCTCCCAGGCTGTCGTTCTAACTAAGATTGTTTATCCCTTTATCAGCTGCTTGCTTAGAAGAGAATAAGCTTCCATTTGGATGCCAGCAATTCCAGTCATTCACCACCTGTGATCGCCCTTGGTGATGTCAGCAGAGCTCTGAGGCTTTTCATTGCAGTGCGTACCCAGCCCAGCTCCCCACAACAGGCGAGCGTGCAGCAGCAGAGCCAGCACCGCTGCCGGCTGGCCTCGCTCTAATGTGCTTGGCACGAAGCCCAAAGGATGGAGAGGTGTGTGGAGGGAGCTGCCCTCAGAGCCTTTGATGTGACCACTCCAGCACACAGCTGGTGGTGCAGCCTGCTGTCTGCCCTGCCTGGCTTCTGCTGCAGCCGCTCTGTAGAGTGACAAGTAAATTTGGTCTTCAAGACTGTCAGCCCAGCACTGCTGTTGAGCATTGACAACCAATACAGTACGAACGAGAAAAAATGGCAAAGACACTAGGACATCTCCTTTCAGCAACGGTAATGCTATGTCAGGGAGTTTATTCCTGCTTACAATACAGTGAATGGAGAAATGATGCTTCAGAAGTTCCAGCTACATGGTGGTGGTTTGGCACCTGTGATGTAAAGCCAGAGTGTCCTACCTTAGCAGGCTTTCAGGCAGAAGTTTGCCATTATTCTCCATTCTCCGTGGACTGGCCTTCTGCCCTGAATGCTCAGGGTTTGTGTAGCTTTCTGGCCCAAGCCTTGAAGAGCAATGTGATCCCAGGAGCCCAAAACCAGCTGCTTTGATGGTGCCCTGAGCTAGGAGCATCCTTCCTTCCTCCAGCTCTGCAGGCAGTCCAAGAAGCCGTCGGGGACTTCCCTGCTTTCTTCCTTGCCATCACACAGAAAGAGAAGACAACTAGCCTTGCAGGCTCTCTCCCACATCAATTCTTACTTCAATACAATTAACTTCCATATTTTAGCTCTCTTCGATAAAGCCTTCGCAGCTGACATTATATACATTTTGTTATTTTGCAATTAAAAACCGTATATACAGAGATTTTAATAAAACTTTTGTTATCAGGTTTTATTATTTCAACAAGTATTGCTGTCAGCTAATAATCCTTACAGTAGCTGCTATGAAGTATTCTAATAATTAGATTTTAATTAAGAAATTCACTTAGTCCTACACTATTTTTGAAATCTAATTATGTCTTCAGAAAACTCACCCAAGTTGTGGTATTTTCTGGACAGTGTACAGACTCAGTATAGATTCCTTCCATTTCTTAAAGTTCCTTTTTTTTCTTGTTTTTTTTTCTTTTCTTTTCATATAGGTATTGTTACAACTCTTCTATATTCCATATTGCCACTATAGAAAATTGCCAAGATCTAATGGATGGAATACATGTGGAATGCAAACACAAATCTCTATCATACATATTACGTTAGAAAAGATGCTCCCTGTGCAAAGAACATTAGAAAGTTTTTTTGCCTATATTCATGATCTTGAGATTCCCCCCTCCCCCGCCCACGGATTTAAAGGCATTATTAATGAGAAAATCCTGTAGATAAACTTGGCTATAAATGTTATTCGTACAGGCAATAATTTGTGTCTCACCTCATCTCACGTATTTTGGGGAAAACCCCGAGCATACATGTGCACGCTGCACGTCACCTGGAGTAAGTCTAGCGAAGCCTGTAGACTTGCCTGTGTTGTATCACAGAAGCACTAAGTGATCCAGGCGCTGCTGTTTGCACGTTACCTTTTAGTCTTTGATGCTGAATGTCACATGTCACCCCAACATCACGTGAGTCTTCATGACTTAGTGGCAGAAGAAATAATTAAGAACACCATGAATTCAAGGCATTTCTCTTGAAGTGGTTGGAAAACTCTATTTTTTCTATATGGAATGCAGAGTAACACCACTTCATGGCTTGTCTTTGACTGTAAGTAGGCAGAAATCACTGTGATAAAATTAAAAGTCTCATGGAGGTATTTTTACATTTAGGAATATGAATGGTACATATAATCATATGCTGACTTTGAAAGAATGGAAATAAAATGTGACAAGGGACTCTGTTTGTAGTATTTATACTAACCATAAAAACAGCCTGTTCAAACATGAAGATTTCCTTGAAATAAAAGAAATCTATTTAAAATGTGAAGAGGGGAAGGGATAAGAAGAGGTCTGATGAATTAATGGTTGGCAATATGAAGAACATTTCGGTAAGATTATTTACGTGAGTGATAGGAGGCATCTGGCCTGCACACTGGATAGTACAAATATAGAAAAGCTGTGAAGGCCATAATCTGTCATTGTAGCGCGTATGCAACTCCAGTTGAATTCAACAGTACTTCAACGTGCATATAGATGAGATACTGGAGCTGCGTGTGCACTACGTATGTACTGTACAGCGTACAGGCCAGATGCCTCCTATCACTCACGTAAATAATCTTACTGAAATGTTCTTCATGTTGCCAATCATTAATTCATCAGACCTCTTCTTATCCCTTCCCCTCTTCACATTTTAAATAGATTTCATTGTTCTCTGGCCCACCTTTGCCTTCTTTGCTTTACTTGCTTTTTTCCAAGCAGTATTTCCAAAATAAGAAACATGGCCTATATGAATAGTATAACATGGGATTCGGATCTATTTACTATTTTTATTTCATACATGACCATCCATGTTTAGGCAGATTAGCTGCATTGTGCAGTTTAGCACAGTCATTTGGCCTTTGTCAACATTGTATTTTTTTCTAGTGCCTCAAGCAATTAAACCATGTGCCCATCTTCCATTGGAACCTGTAGCAATTATTAATCACTTGCCATTGTTTTTGGATTTTCTGCTTGTGACCCTTTCAGCTCTGCAAGCCAGGAAGCTATCTTCACAATAACAGGGAAGATGTCTAAAGGTTAGAATGTATTTCAAAACTTAAAAATAGTCCAATTGCATTTTAAAGTCTAATTGGCCCTTTTTAAAGTCCATTAATAAACCTGGAATTTGTGATTCTTTAAAACCTCGCTAGCTGACACTGCCTTGCTGGGGACCTTATTGTTAAAGATTACAAACAGCATCCGAATGGTTGAAATGAAAATTCACTTTTAAAAATCTAATATTCCACTTAAGCTGCTGTACCAATATTACAGAATCAGATAAAAGTCAAAAGACTGTGTCCAAAAATCCTGAATGTCAAATTTTTGTAAACATTGCATTCCCTTTGAAAAAGTATCACATGTTCACAGCTGGAATACTTTGGAGCCTGCTGATCTTTCTTTCTTATTTTTTTTTAAATGAAAAAGATCAATTCAGGCTCTTAGAGGCTTCTTGCTCCTTTCTTCTGGAGTGAGAATGGAGGGAAGGAGCAGTCCAAACAGCATTTCTGAAGGAAAGCTCAGTTCAAACTGGGAGTTTGTCCCCGTGGCCTTTGGCTAAGGAGGTCAGCTGAAGAGCGAAGAAGACCTCAGTGAAGCCAATGGGTCCTTGGATCAGTTCCAACCTGACAGAAAACATGTTAATCTGTCTGTAAGAACTTTGTCTCAAGAGCCTGCTGACAACTTGAGTAGATATCATACAGACTGGGCTGCTCATAGAAGACCTTGTACAGGGCAAGGGAATTCTAGTGGGCTGAAATAAAGAGGAGCCAAGCTTGTAATTCCAGTGGAGCCACGAGTTCCTCCACAGTGCTCCCCTAAACGAGATACAAGGATCCGGATGAGAAAGACTGGGAGGGCCTTCTTCTATTTGACCAGCTGGGGGACTAATTCTCCAAGGACTTCTTCCTTGTCACCTCCAATATGAAGACATTAGCGAGCAGACCTCGGAGAAGGTGGATTAAGTTACACAGACTGTAGAGTTGAACCATTCCTTCTTGAAGAGGGGATTTTTCCTTCTTGAAGAAATTACGTCTTTCTCGGGAATGTGACCCACTGAAATCTGGCAGACTTTGCGTTTGTTCTTCCTGCTCCTTATTAACCTGGCAATCTCCTCTCTAAGGTAAGAGTAACCATGCTGGGTCTAAACAGCAGCGTATTGAAAGGAGCATCGGTATGCTCCACACGGCTTCTGGCAAGTTTGTTCCATGCAAAAAGAGCAACATCCATCTATCTATCTGTCTGTCTGTCTGTCTGTCTATCATCTCTCAATCGATTACTAAGTGTGGACAAAGCCCCTGACTTATGGGGAAGTTAAGAGTGGAATAGATAGGAAGGAGGGAGTTGAAAGGGAAAAGTCAGCTGTAATTTTTTGTTACCCGTTTGAAACAGAAGTCCCTAGGCAGCTTTAGCCTGCACGGTGATGCAGAGGCTGTCTGGAGGGGCAGGATGACAATATGATTCCTCGCAGGCAGCACGCTTCTGTTCAAAGCTGTGACGCGAGCATTCCACATGTCTAGCAGAGTGATGGTGCTGGAGACATATGGAGGTGTCCATCTTCCAGGTGTTTGAAACAGAAATGGCCATGGGGGAGGCTCTGGTGCGGCACTTTCAAAGCTTACCCGTTACCTTCCCACTCCTTTCCCCACTCCACTTCTATTACAGCGTTCCAAACTCTGACCCCCAAATTAAAATGGTATTTTACAGCTTCGTACGGAAGCCTCAGATCACAGATATTAATTACCAGGACGTGCTCTGAGGGGAGAAGCAAGGATTTGGCAGGACAGCTGAAGTCCTCTTTTTTCTCCCTGATTTCCCTCTCTCTACAGCATGCTGGCTGGCTTCTTGGTTCCCCTTTGGGAGGTGATAAATCCGAATTTTGCTATCGAGGCTGGGCATCTGGTAAGGCTACCCTGTGCTGTTGGTATCCTCCCCGTCACCCTGTCCCAATGTCACACCGGTAATGATACGGTTTGGGGGGATGGAAGAGGGCAGGGAAAACCCCACAGGACTCCTTGTAAAGAAGGCGGCAAACAAGGTCGACGAGACCTTTCCCTTTGCATGACAGCTGGCGGGATTAGCCACAGCACTGGGCAGGGATGAGCTTCCCAGCTTCTCTCCGAGGGGCTGTCCAGCCACAGGTTCCTGCTTGCGGATGAGAAGCGACGCTTTAATCCCAGGGCCTGGCTCCCGCAGCCGCCCCCAGCCCCGCTGCAAGACCCCACCACCTCAGTGCCTGCCTGGCGGGCGCCCGCTGCCTCCCAGGCTAAGCACCGCTGCCGTTGCACGGGACACCCCTGAGGAAGGTGAAAAAAAAAAACTAAAATGAAAGAAAGAGGAAAGAAGGGCTCTCCCAGGCTGCCTCCCGGCGCCGGGCCGGCAGCTCCCGCGGGCGGGCGGAGAGGGGAAGGGGCTGTGCCCCAGGCGGCGGCGCGGGCAGCGGGTACATCGGCCGGGTGTTCAGCATCGGCCGCCACCAGGTGACGGTGGACGAGGTGCTGGCGGAAGGTAAGGGCCCCGCCGCGTCTGCGGAGCCTTCGCGGCTTCTCCCAGCCCCTTCCCCTCGCAGCGCTGGACGGGGGAGTCTCCGGCCTTTCCCGGGCACTCCGCCCCCCCTCTACCCCCGGCCCCCCCAACATGTCATTGTCCTTGACAGGCTGGTGAGCCGGTGGCATCTGACACCGCTGCTCTTCCCGTGTGTAAACCCGCTGTGGCTTTGCTGCGCTTGGTTTGCTTTTGATGTGTGGTTTGGTTTTTTTTTTTTTTTAATGCTTTAGGAATCGAGACGATTTCAGGAGTTGTTTCCCAGCTTCGGGAAGCTGGGACTTTTAAAAAAAACAACCAACCCCCACCAAAATTGTCAGATGTTTTGGTGCAGAGCAAGGTGCTGTAAATAAAGCAAGCAGCGGTCTTCGCTCTTAACTTTCTTAAGCCGGTTGCCTCCTTTTCTGCCTTAAGCAGAGGGGAATGAAACACTGGAGTAAATTCCTTGTAGGTATATCATGACATAGGCTGAGTAGAGCTAGCAGTGATCGGGGACGTGGGGTTTCTGTTTGTGTGGGGTTTCTGCAGGGGAAGCAGTAATCCCAATTACATTTTTTTTCTTTTTCAAAATAAAACAATTAAAGAACTAAAAATGAACAGTAAGGGTTATAGACCTCTCTATGTGTACAGTCCCTGCAGAGCAGCAAGCTGCTGGTGGTATTTTTTTCAATTCTAACCAGAGCTGCTGCTTTAACTATCATTTTACATTTGATTTGTTAGGGCTGTAAGGAACCCTGTGAATGGCTCTGGCTGGTAACCTTAGCCTCGACCTTCAGAGAGATGTTGGCCTCCTTAGACCTGCTCCTGGTCTGTCTCCTGCTGCAGCATCCTTTGCAATTTCAGTCAAAACAGTGTTTTGTTTTGATCTTGTAATTGCGAAGGAGAGGGTAGCTGCTGTATGAGAGCTGAGTGGGAGGACCTGCGTTGGCTTTTACAGAAAGAACCCTAAAATGGGAAAGGGACTCTGTGTACGCTGTGTGTGTTGAGGTTTTTAAAGTCACCACGGTGTACAAGAAAACGAGTCTGTGACCATCTTTCAGACATGGTTTCTGATATGTTCTGCTGTGTGCTGTGCTGAGAGGAGCACCAAAACCACCAGTCCTTCAACTAGTAACTATAGCAATTTTTTTTTTTTACCTGACTTTAAATTAGTAGTATACATTTGCCTTGGTTGATATTTCCAAGGCCCTCTTGGCCCTCGAGGCTTAGGAACGATGTGAACTAAACTGAGAAGCTGTCACAGTCTGGGGTTTTTTTTGGTGTTTTTTGTTTTTTAAATGTTGGTTGGCCTTATCCTGGTAGCATGGGAAAACAGAGGCTTTTTTTTTGCTGATGAATAATCTGTTGGCAGGTTCTGCTCTGGTGCTGACAGTGCCGGAAAGTGAGCCTTTGTGTCACTGGGCTGTCTCCTGCTCGGCTGGCCTAAGCTGCATCCACCAAAGGTGCAAGGTGGTAGCATGGATTGTGCAGGAGAAGTGCCTCTGCTCCGTACCTCACGGACCTGGAGGAGCTGCTGCTTCTGAGGGCTTTCCCCTGTGACTCTTGGTTTCTTGGCTGGCCTCTGGGATGGAGAATAGCCTAGGGTTGGCTACAACTCGGATCTGCGGGCACAGGCCAAGCAAGGTGCAGCAGGCCTGTGAGATAGGTGCTGTGTTTTGGTGCACCGTGTGAAGCCTAGAAAATAAATGAGATGTAAAAGTGGCTAAAGAAGTTCTTTTGGTGAAATGCGCTATGCAGGTGTCTTCCTCTCAGTTGGGCTGATGGTGTGGGGAGTCAGAAATCCTGCTGCGTGGTGAACGAAGTCTGCAAGGGGACAAGAGCGAGCTGGCTCGTAGGTTTGCAGGCTGTTGCCTTTTGGTGGGAACAGAGGGGTGAAAATGCCATTTCCTTTATAGGGAAGGTAGGTCACCTGGGGAGTCAGCATGGGTCAGGAGTGCTGCAGCATTGTGTACTTCTGGCCTTTTGGTGTAGCTGCGTGTGCTCCCCAGGTGCTGGTGAACAGCCTGTTTTCACGGACTCAGCTGGAGACCTGGGGAGCTCTCTGGCAACTCAGTTCTGGCATTACTGACATCTGAATCCTTGGCTGGAAAACTTTTGTATCTGCAGTGAATTTTGGTGGTTCGGCAGTGTTGAAAAGGCATCTTGTGAAGTCCTGGGCATTTCTGCTAAAAGGGAAAGTCCCCTGTGAAGCACTTTGGAGAAGGAGGAGCGGTATCCTGTCTGGGAAAGAAATGTCTCTCATCCCCATTGCTTTAGAAGGGAGAGGAAGGGCCTGTGTTTTGGTGCACCGTGTGAAGCCTAGAAAATAAATGAGATGTAAAAGTGTCTTGAAAGAAAGAGTCTCTGGAATGATGATGGATGGTGTGGGGGGAGACTCGAGTTGTGAGCCTGGGGAACTGGTTGAACCAGAACTTCTGGAATTAAAGCGTGGGGATTTACCTTTATCTGTCAAAGCTGTCACTGGTCACCCTCGATTCTGCTGAGCAACCCTGCTGAAGATGACTGCTCCCTGGCCCAGGATGGGAGCCGGGAGTCCTGGATGCAGGCACTGCGAAGTGTGCCAGATGGCAGATGTCTCCACGTGCTTACAGTCTCTTGCGTAGATCCCCCAAAATATCCGCTGCAGTTAGGTACATCCCCCACCCCCTTAAAAATAGTCGTGTCTGGATACTTGCTTTCCTGGGCAGGGAGGAACGTTCCTTCCTTCTGGAAGGAAGTAGATGAGAATAATATAGAAGGAACTTGAATGATTGCTTGTCCGTGGTGTTATAATGCTGGTGAATTGGTATTTTTTAATTTTATTTTTTTTTACAAACAGTATATTACAATACGTGATTCTTAGTTGAGTCTTTGTAGTCATCTTGCACTAATCTATACAAAAGCACGAATAATCTCTTGAAAAAATTCCCGTCCAAGTTTGTATGAGGATTAACAGCTGTGGGAGGTCAGCATTGCTGGCCTTGGAGTTCTGCAAGGCCAAGGTTAGAGTCAGCATCATCATCCTAGTGCTCCAGTATGGGCTGAGGGGTGTTGTTACTGACTTAAGGGTGATTGGTGTTTTGGGGAGCTGAGGTGAATGCCCAGGAGGAGTGTCTGGATGAGTCAGGCTACTATCTTACACTCTTTTGTTTATGAAAAGAAACCAAAACAGTGTGATCAAATTGGATGGTGCTTTTTGTTTCTGCTGGTGTGTAGGGAATGAAAACCACGCCAGAACCCTGCACTGGAGCCTTGAGGAGGATGGGACCAGAATAGC
The DNA here is from genome assembly GCA_035590215.1 of Microhierax caerulescens. Lineage (NCBI taxonomy): Eukaryota > Metazoa > Chordata > Aves > Falconiformes > Falconidae > Microhierax > Microhierax caerulescens. Next base: position 5,773,770 of record JAVJGJ010000038.1, on the reverse strand, counting down.
AGAAACATTTAGAAGTCTGTTGCCATAAATCAGAAATATGCTAGGGAGTTTCTGGGATGTGCATGTGTGGCAAAGTAGCACAAGTCGCAGGTACTGCTCTGGGCTAAAACAAAGAGGGTGGGGGTTGCCCCAGTGTCACCTTCTCAGGGGGCTATGTTTTGTGTTTCTCTGCGTACCTGCAATATTGTAGGAGTGCTGAATTGATCCAAGTGTTGATGGGGTGTGGGCTTGAGCTAGGATTTCGTTTGTTCTGGTTTACTTCTGGCAAAAGATACATGCTGCGTTTCTTTGGGTTGGTGGAAAGTCACTTTTTCAATTAGGAGTACTTTTCTGAAGGTGGTAGTTGTAGTCTTTCCACCTTGAAATGTGGAAGTTAGGGGATTCAGGTTTAATAATTGTCAGATATTTAATGGATTTTTTCCAGATACATGCCCCTGTGTGTGCTGCTAGCTAACATGAATTTCAAAGCATTTAATGGTAGACACTACAAACCAATGCAAAATCAGCTTGGGTTTGCCAGCCATAGTTGTTACTGTGTTTTAAAAAGACTGATGATGTGGGAAGGTTTCATGGTGACTTGCTCTAGCGGCCAGCGTGTGTCTGAAGAGCCTGGTAAGGCTGTGAATGCACAACCTGTGCCCAGCGGGGGAACTGTGTCCCCTGAGCTGCCTGAATTTGTACTTGGGCTAATTGCAGAGGGGTAATGCTGACCCCTGCTTGGCTTACCCTCAGCGCTTCCTTTTCCTGGAGCGTGCAACACTAACCCAAAGTCCCTAAAATTACACATGAACTTCTTCTGAAATAACCTCAGTTGAAACCAAACCCTATTTGAGGTAAACTTTGCAGATATACATGATCCTCAACCCAGTTCCAGTTGAGTTCAAGATGTCACTTTGAGGTGTGTTTTGTCGGTTATTGCCTTCTAGTTTCTGCCAAGTACCAGCTGCTAATCAGCTGACCAGTGACATTTGGATTAGAAATTAAACTATTTCTCCTCTTGGGATTGGACGTGTGATTTTTATTCCCCGCCACCCCCACTTTGTTTCTCCTGTGTACCTTGTGAGGCAGGGCATGTATGCTGCATTCTGCACTGTTAAGTAGGATGTTGGCTTCTCGGTGTTTCGGTATTCTGGGCTTTTTTGAGTGCACAAGCCAGACAAACTGGTGAAGAATCCCAAGTGAGGAGTTTGGTGAATGTTGAGGTATCTCAAGTGCTTTGGTGCTTTTAACAGCACAGATTTTGTTGGGCCAGACTGTGTGCCATGTCCCTGGATGTAATCAGGAAGGAAAAGAAGGTGTTAGTGGATTTAACTCTGTAAGAAGTTGTACAGCCCAGAGGCTTGCATCATCTAGCCTCACTTGTAAGCTTTATCAGCATGTCAGGGTATGGGCCTGGGATTGTACATGGGGGTGGCTGGTTTCTTACGTAACAGTTACGTTAGCTAAAAGCGTATTTAATGGCAGTGTTAGCCCCGTGCAGTCATGGGAGGACGAGTTTTCTGCAGTCATCTTCCCTGGAAGGAGCCTTCCATGTTAAAACAAAATAGGTCCTAATTCAAGCAGTGCTGCAACAGCCTTATGTAGCTGTTGTCAATTACTTGGTATAAGAAAGCTTAGTTTTGGGATTCTGGATGGGGAAAATACAGGGTTTATCCAGCTTGAGTGTTGAAGAAGTGTTCTAGTAGTTATGTATGAACAGGTTACAAACCTCCAGTTGCAACACCAGCAATGAGATCTTGCATCCAAGGAGAACATGTGCTGCCATGTTTTTTCTATGCTGTGGGCCTTCTTCCCATTGTACAGGAGCTTGTCAGTGGTTGAAGAGAGCAGGTGGTAAGTTATAAATGTGCTGAAGACAAGCTGGAATCCACTTTGGGTTTAGCACTTGCTGCCTTCCAAGCTCACCCACCTGCATTAATCACAGCTAATAAGGGGCCAGAACTGACTAGGTGCTGCACACTTGCATTGAGACTGGAAGCTGCTTCCTTTGAAGGTGACTTTTTTTTTCGGTGAAAAGAGTGATTTGGACAGACTGAGGCTGTGCCCGTTGGAACAGTAGCTTGCTGGATGCAGGACTTGCTGATGCTCTTCTGGAAAGTCACAACCAATTTGCTTTCATTTGTACTAATAAGTGTTTACTCGTGTTTCACATGTACAAGGAGGCAGGAAGTCTCCGAGGAGAAACATGCCATAAGTGAACTTGGTTTACAGAGGAGTTCTTTTTTGATAATGAGAGGTAACTGAGTAAATAAGCTTCTGAGGAAAAGGATGCCTTCTTTTTTGCTTTGGGGGAAGTGCAGGATGTCCTTGTGGTGGTATTGTATTGGAAACATACCTCCTTAAATTAGATACTGGCTGCTGTACCTTTTGGGATGTAGGAACAATACTGACGGTGATTTACAAGCGGAAGGAGAAGATTCTGAAAGACTTAAGAGAAACACAGTTGCAAGGTGGTTTTCTCTCATTTGTGGCGCTTTATCATTATGGAAAATTTCCTTTTCTTCTTTTGTAGGGGGTCCAGGAACTGCCACTAAATGAAATGAAGGTTATTGTTTGCTGCCTACAGTATGATGCAGTAGAATGAAAGCAGAGGAGAGCTGCTGCAGCTCCTCTAACGTGAGGAGGTTGCACTACCCTGTTGCCAGAGTATCTGAGCCCTGGCACAGTCTATGAAAATGTCCTGCCGTTCCTTTTAGGGCTGCTGGGAAATAACATGCTGAGATACGAAGGTGAAGCAATGCAGCGTATGTGTGGCCAAGTCAGGAATTGATCCCTGGCCTTCCAGATTGAGTGCTTTAATTGCAGTCTGTGTTTTCTCTCAAATGCTGCCTGTGTGTGTTTTAAATGGGCGTGCTCTTGGCACACATGTGATTTGGGCATAAATTTACGCTTGCTCTGTGGCAGAACCCATGGTGACATCAGGACCTCAGGCCATGTGTCGCAGGATTGGATTAAAGACTTTTTTGGAACAAGATGCTCAGAGCATCTGGTTTGCTTCATGATTTTGCAGAAACAAATTATGTACCAGTGACGAGTGATCTCACAGATTAAAAATAAAAAAAGTCATCAGCAGCTGAGTTCCCCAAGCAGAGACATCCACCTCACAGTTGAGCTGGAAGCTAGCTGGTGCTGTGATGAGACGGATAGATTTGTTAGGAACATGCTGGGTTTACTTCCTATGTGGTGTTCACAGGGCTGTAGTAGGGAGGTGACCCCAAAATGTGCCGGTGTGAACTTAGAAAGGAATCTGGTGTGCTGTTCTTGAGGGTGATGGTAAAATACATGGTCTTCTGAAGCTGTCTAAAAGCACAGCTGTTATTCAGATGACAGCTTGTATCTCCTTTACTTCTGTAAGCTAAATGGTGCTTGCAAGGTTGACATGTGCTTTTGCTGCACAACTCTAATGGCAACAGTAAAATAAACTTGGAGCTTGTCACTTAAGGAAGTGCAGAATGCTCCACAAGAAGCACGATGTGGCCTGGTTCATGTGGGCTTTCCTTGAGCATCAGTTTCTATTCAAAGCATCACAGCAAGCAAGAGGAACCCTTGGTTTGATGTGATGTGCCTGTTTTTGTGACTTAACTGCTATTCTGGATTATACATGGAAGCTATTCAGATGAGTGGGGAGTGAGAGTCTTATAAAACTCATGACTTTCAAAGCATATAAAAATACCTACAATGAACATAAATAATCAGTGCTGACGTGAGAGGATCCCAGAAGTGCAGACCTATTGCTTTATGTGCTTTCTCTGCGTGACCTACCTGCTAAGTCAGTGATGCTTTAGTTACCTGTCATGAGCCTCTGAAGGATTAATTGCTTCTGACTTGGGAAGTGCTTCAGAAATAAAGACCTGCTTTCCAGCATTTAGCTGCTTGCTTTGGAGGAGCAAGCTGGATCGATAGGAAATCCTTGCCTTATGACTGCCCTGTGTTGACATGAGGGTATTTGTGGTTGCTGTTGACCCTTGGGCTCTGGTCTAATAACTCCCTTTGTGACCTTTGGCAAGAAGTGTCTAATACCAGAGGATATGCAGATGGTTAGTGACATGAAAGATGCAGTGAAATACTTAAAGAAAATACCCTTTAAGTTAGGAGGAGGATCTGTGAAAGCACCTGTGTGCATGTTTGTGCTCGTGTGGTGACATACCTGCCTTTTTTACCCAGGTATTGTAGCACCACTCATGAGGCAGGCATATGCGTGGTGTGTAGAGAGTAGATGGATAACAAGGAGTAACCACCCCTCTGGGATTCCGCACAAACAGGCAGGAGATGTTGGCTGGAGGGAAGAGGCAGTGCCATGTCTCTTTGGGGAGAGAGCTGGGGTAAGGGCAGGAGATAAGCGGAGATAAGGCTGGGCCAGTGGCTGGGATGGAAGGGTTCTCTCATCATAGAATCCCTCTTACTTTAACTGAAGTTCTGCAGATGTTCCCGTTAGGCGTTAGGCAACGTAAAACACTTGAGAAGTACCTGCTAAACTCATCTGAGGTCTCTGTGTCTTATTTCACCCTTGCCGTGCAGGTAGTGTCAGCAGGATGCTCCTACCTTTGCTGGGGAGCAGGTGACATGGGCGCTAGCTGATGTGCACGGCGTATTTCCTGGGAATTTCAGCAAGCACTGCTTGCAAAAGTTGAGTGTGTTGTGACACCAAGCTCTTTGGTGGCTGCATGCTTGTTACAGCCCTTTCACAAGTCAGCGCATGTAAGATGACACAAGAAGCCAGCCCTGGTTGTCAACTGATGAGAGCTTGCTGGTTCTTATGTGTTGTTTTTAAATTGGTTATGTTTGTAAGGAAACGAATAAAAAAAAAAAAAGCATTGCAGAGCACTGATGTGTGGATTGTGGGGTGGCAAAGGACGAAGGAGGGACAGTATGG
>JAVJGJ010000038.1:5736400-5761673 GCA_035590215.1 Microhierax caerulescens | reverse complement strand
TCATCCTTGACCTGCCTCCATTCCACTCCACTGGGGCAAGAATAAAATCCTCTTTTTTTAATGCAGATTTTGTATGTTAGTCATAAAGCTATAAAACCGCTGGAGAGAGAGAGAGATGTGTTTGAAGGCCCAAAGCACTGGCCTTTTGGGATATTGCTTGCGTGGAGATGACCATAAAAACCCGAAGAAAATACCATAGGCCATGTTAGTTATCTGTTTAACTGCAGCGAGTCTGATGTCTTCGCTCAGGGAAAACTGAAGTGCCCCTTTGCCTGCAGGCTTTGTAGTAGCAGACTACCTCCTACTGCCTTCTAAAAAAGCAGAGGGTGTAGGAAATACTGTTTGACTGTATTGGTGATTAATCTTTCACCAGACCGAAACAAGCTTGTGAGTAACACATCTAATGTTCACTTTTAAGACTGGATTCTTGGCAATAGTCGGGACCCTTTGTGACACCTGGCAGCACTGGAAACCTCTAAAAATGTTTCTTCCCATCGGTAATACGTTGTGCTATACCCAAAGTGTAACGAGGGGGGTTTCTGGGTGAACCTTCAGTCTGTCCTGTTAGGGTGACTTGCTACTATATCTTACTCTGAGATGCTGTGGTTTGAGGGTTTTTTCTGGACTTTCCCTGGTCAGACACCTGAAGGTGCCCTTCCAGCACAGATTGGCTTTCTGGAGACAGCCTACAGAGCTCAGGGGCATGAGCTGTGTAAGCAGGGCTTTTGCTTTGTTCTGCCGCTATGAGTAGTATGTTGTCACACTTACCTACGTGTTCTTTGGTTAGGTTCTTATTTTTTTGCTTTTTCTGTTAATCACAGGTTTTCCTACCCTAGCAGTATCCTTTTTAAGACCATGACTTCAAGAACCGAGGATTTATTTGCAGGTTGTTGGTGTTCCTGACAATCCCCATGTCCAGGAAGTGGGAGCAGAGATAACATTCCAGATTGAACTCAGTAAATCGTAGATTGTACCCGTGTCCTCTTTGCTTTCTTTGATGTAGCTGTGATCTTGGATGTTACAGCCTTAATGCAAAGTCTGCCTCATTACTGTGGCTTCTTAATTAAACCTCAAACCACTTTAAAAACAAATCTGAAGGGAGTTGTTGTATTTTTCTTTAAATGTGTTAATGCTGACATCTCTGTCTAACTTTAAAGGTGTTATAGATGCTTCATAAAGCAGAAAAAACCAATGTGTAGTGATCCTGACCATTCCAATTCCTGATGTATCAAAGCAGAACACAATGCTGCTCCCAGTTTGTGGGTGCATTTGGTAATAAAAAAGGGGTAATACTGGAACAGAAAACTTACTTTGTGGTGAAATATCCTGCCCTGGAAATGAGAAGCTTAGAAGTGATAGAACAATTCCATCAAAAGGGGAAAAACGGGATTTGAAATGATACAGTTTTTGATGGGTATGGTGCAGTAATACCCTCGTGGCTGGGCAATGGAGGAGTGGAATAAAAGATAGCAGAAAGACTGTATTAGTGCAAATTAATACTGACAAAAATATCACTGTAATCCTGATGTTCATCATAGCTGACTAATGGAGCTGTAATTAAAATCAAAATTCCGTATAAAAATTAACTGGCAAATACTTGTTTGTGTGGAGGGTGACACAAGATCGTCGCACATGAGGCGTGATGGGTGAAGGACTGTTGCCCTTCGCTTTCCTTCCCGCTGTTGCTGTGTTCTTGGTGCTGAGCGTGGTGCTTTTTATAGGAGCTGCTGGGCGCGTCTCCTCTTGACAGCGAGACTCACGCTGTGATGCACAGTAATGCTTTCTGGCAGGAGCAGGAAGTTTTTTCTGAACGTCTCTGCAGTTCAGCAGCCCCGTTGTGGTCTGAGGAGAGAATCCCAGGGCACCTTGGTGGTTTTGCCCTCTCCTACAGATGATTCACTTGTCCATCTTCCTCCTTGGTTTATAGGTGGGGAGAACCAAGGCTGGGTTATTCTTTCACCTTTGAAAACTGGCAGTAAGGAGAGAAGCACTGGCCATCCCAGTGCTTTTCCCGGCTGTGTTTGCAGAGCTTGATGCTAATGTTAGCTGAAATTGGCCATTGTCTAAATAATTGCAGACGATTGTATTGCTTAACTTTGCCCAAAGTATTTTTCTTGGCCTTTTTTCTCTTTGTGGAGGGTAAGTGCCTCCAAAGTTGAGATTTGTTGAAGCCATCTCTGTCCCTGGAAAAGATGCACCAACATTTTGGTGCTTCATGATCGGGAATCACATTATAGTTTGGGTTGGAGACGGTTGGATATACACAGCCAGGGAAAAACTTTGCTTTTGTTAAATGACTGCATGTTATGCCAGCTAGAGGGAGGTGTCAGAGGTGCAGGATGGCTTTCTCAGTACAGCAGCAGAGAGAAAACGGTTCTGGTGTTGCCAAGTGATGATGTCCAGTGGTGGGTAATGTGCAGTGCCTGTGTGTCAGCCGGCTGCGGCTATGGCTGTGGCAGAAATAAGTACCAGGAACTATGTTTTAGTAAATGTTGTCGGGAATGGTGAGCTGCAAACGCCCAGTGCAAGAGAGTTGATGGGGTTTTCCTGTAACTGGATCACAGCATCCTGACTGGGAGAAGTGGGGGGGACGTGTGAAATAAATAAATGGAGTGAGCCTGACCCTTGTACTTAAGAAAATAAATGCTAAGGAAGTTCCTCTGGCTTGTGAGATAAGGCAAAGTATGACATAATTCTTGATGGATAAGAATCAGTAAGTATTGGAATTGTGCAAATGAGGGGTGCCTTTGTGCCTGGCTTAGCAAAGCACTTAATTTTAAGTGCCTGCTAACACAACCGGAGCTTAAAATGCCTTGCTGGCTGTCCCTGGAGGCTAAGTATTCCCAGGGTGATTGTTGGGGACATCTGAAAAGCACTTGGCTGTCTCCTCAGCTTCAGTACTGAAGTGTGGTAGGCTGTCTGGCATGCAGAGCTTTGAGGTGGATGAGATAGAGCTAAAACACAGAAAGCTGGAAAGAGTTCAGCAGAGAACCACATGCATTGTTTTCCCAGCTCAGAAAAGAATTTCACCCCTGAAGAACAAAGCTTTTAGTGGCATCCAGAAGATTTATCAGGAACTATGGTAATTCCAGATAGTGTTAATTTGTTTGTAGGAGGGTGATGGAGAAAACCCAAAATGAAGCAGTGGTTGGTGGTTTGTTTGGTTTTTTTTTTGTTTTTTTTTTGAAGTGGGAATTGATGATTTGACAGTTGGGTCTTTCAAGCTCAATGAGTTGACTAACTTAATTTAAGAGTGATTTCTCTTCCTCAAACCTAGCTGCATTTGGATTATTCAGCATAGCCTTGGAAAAAAATGAGGGATGTGATCTAAACACAAAAAAAAGACAAAACACAAAAAGACAAAACTTGAAGATGTTTGCAGAGGGAAGGCTCGTCCATGTGGTGGAGATGTTTTTGTAGCTGTTATTGCAGAGCTCAAACACGCAGCTGGGAGATCATTGTGCTAAGTGTCTTGTTTGCTTCTGAGCAAACACCACTTAACATCTCTGGGAGGTACTTGAAAGTGTGGATTTTAAAAGGAGGTGTTCTGCCTAATTGTGTTTGGATGAAGTGATTTCTGTTTTGTTAGCGTACTTTCTGTCTCTTGCAGGGGGTGGTGGCTCATCGTAACAGGGTAACATGGAAAATGCAGCACGTTTTGGGAATGCTAATGACTTGTGAAAAGGCCTTTGGTCCAGCAGATCCTGAGGAATCTAACCTGCTTCATTTTGTGTGTACAGGGCAGAGTCCAACCGGTCCTCTTCTGGGCTATGATTAACTTGGGTGAAGTGGTCTGTTGCGTTGGTGCTTCAAACACTGTCTGGCTACAGTTGAACTCGCTTTATTCTGGCTGGGCATGAATAAACCAGGCTTTTTGTGGGGCCCTGTTGTCTGGCAGGTACAAATCCTGCCAGCAGTAATACCTTGTTTTCTTCTCTGCTGCCCAGATAGTTATCTGGGAGGGTGTGTTTGAAGATCTGAAGCAGGACTTCAATGCAGATTAAACAGCTGAGTAAGTGATTGTGGGTGAAGATACAGTAATTGAGTTGGGAAGGGGGTTCTCGGGACAGGCTGTTTGTCACGGGTCCCCTACCACTACGGGTGCTGTCCCAGGAGAAGGTGGGGCTGTTGCTTCAGAAGCCCTTCTCTGTGCTGGAGGGCAGTCGTGTCCGTCGAGGGTAAGGTGTGCAGTGCCCAGCGTGCAGTTCATCCTAGCAGCGCTTTCTGAGCTTGGCTCATTGATACATTCACCCGTGAAAGGCAGCTCTGGAAGAGCTTATTGCAGAAGGGCGATGGAAGGAGCAACCAATTTCTCTGTAAACTTCCTCACCATACCATTAGTTTGTGCAACGTGCTTGGAAGCAGCATCTTGTGTGTGTTTGCAGGTGAGCGTGGCTGCCTGCCTGTGACTTGCTGGTTGCAAGAGGATTCCAGGCTCGCAACACGTGTGAATCACTTAGACGCAGCAGAGTGCTATCTTCTTACCTTGCGATGAGCTCAGAGAGGGGATCACGTGCAGCTTTGTGAATCTGGTTTTACCTAGTTTAGAAGTGCTTGCCTGGCTGTGAGGAGTTCTGCATCCTGCTGAAATTACAGAAGGGCTGAAAATATAACTACCAGCCCTGGAAACTAGCCAGTACACCGACACAAACCTGCATGGAAAATTGCTCAGGCATCTGTATTGACTGGAGATAATTGGAACTTCCCATTTTTTTATTTTATTTTTTTTTTTTTTTAGCTTATCCTAAAACAGGTTAGCAAGACAACAGTCAGGCCAGAATGTGTAGCAAGATAACAGTGTTCCCATGCTGTTGTAGAGGTAGATGCTGGCCTAAGTGCAAAAGACAGTGATGTTTCCCAAGAGACCTGTGGCTGTTGCTGGCTGATGGTCGCAATACTGACTGCGTGCTACCTGTTTGACAATGTTACTATGTCTTAAGGATGAGCATATAAATAACTTTTAATGTCTTAGAACGAGAGTGGTATTTTAGCTTCTGCTGGCTTGTATGGGAAAAGAGTTGAATTTCCTTCAGAACTTTAAATCACAGGCACTTGTTTATGAATGCAAGGGGGAGCTGTCCCCTGAGCCGACTCTCAGGCTTAGTTATTGCTTCTCATCCTTCTGGTGCTTGCAGAGTCTCTGGATTTATTTGCTCTACTGCATCTGAAGCCTGGACTGGTCTCTTGCCTTTTGCTTTCCATACGTGTACTGGAGAAAAGGCTTTACTGGCAAAGATGTGGGGGTGTTCCTAGGGCCTGATGACTGTCCCTGTGCTCTGCCTTGTGCGTGACCCGCTGTCCCTGGCCACGTGTAGCACGGCTATCTAACTTCACTTGAGGTAGCGCAGGCTCTTGAGTTGACCTTGGTTGACTTGGAGTTACACAAATTCTGGCACTTCTATCTATAGCGTTGGAGCTGGCATGGTGCATTAGAGCTGGCAGTTCTGGACATTGGGAGGGTTGTCTTGCTTGCCATTCACTGAGAATAGAAGTAAATGGTCCTGTAATGTGCATCTGGCAGTGCTTCATAATAATTGCTTGGCAATTTGTCTTTGATCTATTTCCTTTCAACTTTGCCCAGATTTAGCAAAGTAGGGGGTTGGACTGGAATAACTAAGGAGAAATTGGTTGTGGTCTGAGGCTCTGGAAGTGGAAAGTAGTCCTGGAGGATGACCAGGTAGTAATGTTGTAACTACGTAGTGTGCAAGGTGGAAGCGTTAACTAGTGGGAAGCAGCTGTTAGCAAGAGAGTTAAAAGCTGAAGTGAATTAATTTCAGCATAATGCTGTGAAAAACCATCAGAGTTCAGACGAGTGGGGTGACCTCTCTGAGCACAAGCCACTTGTTCAGTGTGGCGGTGACCAGGCAGTGAGAGCTGGGCAGCACCCATCCTTACCTCTGCAAGCTGGAGAAGACACTCAGCTTCTGCAAAGAGGTACCTCTTCTACTGGGTAATGCTGCACGCTACGTGAAAGAAGGCTCTTAGATCTGTTAGAAAGTCTTTGTTTAGGCAGGGTTGGCTGCGGTCCAGGTGCTTGATCACTTGGTCCCTTCCTGGGTGGTGCTGAACAGCATCACTGTCCTGGGCTAGTGCTGCCAAGTGAAAATTTCAGCTGTCTGTTGGGTCCTCCTTCGCCTCTTCTCTGTCGTACCTTGACGAAAAATGCGAACTGCGTTTTCTGTCTGCTGCTTACCAACAAAGTGGCTGCTTTTGAGGTAACTGTAGCAGTACAGGTCCTTCTGGAACTGCTCTTCTGCCATGAATTGGAAGTGGTCACAGTTGCCACTAAAAAGATTTCAGGAACTTCAGGATGCTTCCAGCTGGTAACCTACTTACACACCTTAACTTAAAATGATGATGTGGTGCTACTGTTAACCTTTTTTGCAATGCAACGGTTTCAGGCAAGTGCCACTTTCTTTAGCAGCATGTGCAGTTCATGAGCAGTTGGTAATAAAGGTACCCACTTGGGAGGTGAGGGATAGACCAAAGCTCTAAAAATCATCTCTTGCACACAAGAAACTTAAAAGGGACTCTCTCTAGGCCTAGGCATGGACCACTAATGTCATCCCTACTGTTTCCAGACACACAGATATACAGTGGTTGTTGCTTGAGAAGCATATAAGCAGATACACCTGTAGCTCTGACCTTGGCCTGCAAAGACCTGTGGCCTGAAACACTCCTGGAAGGAGCAGGACTCCTGTTGTAGCTCTGATTTGCTCTGGCACACGATGTGATCAAGCCCCGTTTCTGTAAATACGTGTGTGAGGCGTGAAGGCTGGTGGCCTGATTTCTCTGCCCTGTCTGCACACCTGTGGCTTCCTTTGGAAGCCAACTTGCAGGTGCAGGTTCTCGGTATTCCAAAAATTGGCCCGTGTGCCCTGCTAATGGACTTTGATCTCGTGTTCTGAGAGCTGTTTGCGTATGAGCGTGGTGAGAAGCTGCTGTTCTTCGCGCTCTTTCTCTGCCCCTTTCTGCTTCCCTCATCCTCCTGCTGTTTGACTGTTTTGCAGTCCCATTCTGTGCATGCAGTACTGGCAGTGCTGAAGCCAATTAGCAGCGGAAGGTGTAGTGAATGCAGAGAAATTCAAATTAGGGTGGTATTTGTCACACCTTTTCTGACTTAGGTGCGGAATGACTACTTGAGGGAAGTTAAGACATTCTGGATTATGTTGGGCCTTTCTGGACGAAATCCTGGATACAGTCAAAACCTGGTCTCAGTAAACTGTAGCTTGGAAGGAATATTTAGTCTAATTTAACCAAGGCGATCAGACCAGGTGATGTATTAGTTGTTTAGAAAGTAAAACTTTGCACCATTTCATGAGTGGATGTAGATCATCAAATTCTTCTCCGACAGCAAAGTTAGTTACTCTAGATTGTTGTGTAAAAATTGCTGTATGTACCCTGATTAAATCAATACTTGTTTTCTCTGGAGAGAAGCATGCTGCTTTAGCAGCAAAATTGTCATGCTTTAATCTGCAGTCAGTGGGAGTTTAATAATAAAGTAACCAAATTGGTAGGTGTGTTTGCAGACAAAGTAAGCTAAATGATTTTTGCACACCTTCCATGTGTGGTGTCATCAGCTGAAGTTTGCAGGAGTTAAAGGTTAAGGGAGAGAAGGACACTGATAACTCGGCAAATGTTGCAGGCTTCGGCTGCCTGGGATGCGGCTCCACCTGAGCTGTTTGTCTCTCGCTGCTCCATTTGGAAGATTCTTCAGGCCACGTTTCTGTCAGGTCCCTAAGTGTTGATGTTGCAGTTCTGTATCAGAAAGCATCAACTTAAATTTCTTTTTTTTTTTTAAAGATGTCTTTTTCCTTTGAGCTCTTGGGGTGGCTTATCTATGTTCTCTGTTGCACAGACTGTTGTTTTCTTTGCCAGTTGTCCCTGGTAAGCAAAAAAACGATGTGTTTATTCTAGTGAGTGGGCTCTAGGAGTGACTTTGTTAATTAGAACAGGATGCAGACTGGAGGAAAGGTGCCTTGCCTGGAACTTTGCTAATGAGACATTAGCACTTACTCTGGGGGTACCAGTCCCATTTCAGCTGAAGCAAAAATTGAGAAGGAGGTCCTTGAATTTAGTGGGTCTGCTTATTTTTAAGAAGTTTAATTGATCTATTTTTGCTGCTCAGCTCGTGTTTCTTTCTGCTGAGCTTATCACTGTAAACAGAGATACAGTATCAGGCTGGCAGGAGGAGCAGTGGGAAGGGAGCAGAACGCCTGGAGAGGAGGGGAGGCTTGTGATGGGTGATGTCTTTTGATTCCCAAGAAGTTTTGATGATAGTCTGTAATAAAAAACCAAACAACCCTGGGATTTTGTTTTGTTTTTTTCTTTTGTGTTGTTTAAATGTTTTCTCTAGATTTTATCTGTTGTCCATGGAAATATTGTATAGGAAAAAAAAAAAGTCCGAACTTGATTTCTCCAATAATTTAAAAAAGCCTGATGTGTTTCATTAGAGTGCTCTCTTGCTTTTTTCAGCGTAGACATTCTTGGGCTAAAGCGGGATGTGCAGCTTTGTTCCCCAGAAATGACAAATGTGGCTAGGGTAGAACAATAAGGCTACCGCTGCGGCTTGCCAAGTTCTTAAAAGTGGCTGGTAATTTGAGATCCTCAACTTGAGGGAGAGAGTTGGGGTTATTTTTGTGTCTAAATTGGAGTGCTACTAAGAAATGAGGCCCTCCAGAACTACAGGGGTTTTAAAACCCTTTCTGGCAGGAGTGAGCAGCATCTGTATGGCTTTGCTGCATCCCAGGGCCATGTCCCGTTTTTCTGAATCTGAATATCCCTTTTGCAGCCTGGTTATAATTTTGAAGACCTTTAAATGAAGCCTTGGCATGTATTTATTTATTTATTCTACTTTCTGTTGCATCTTTCTGTAACTTCTCTGGGGCTGTTACCAGTTGGTTCTGCTCCTAAAAGTCAGCGGGGCTTCCTTGGAAAACCTGGTCTAGTTCCTATGGCAAACAATGATGTGTAAGACTAAGGTTTTTGCATACTAAGAGATATTTTTAACAGCTCTGGTGCTGACGGGCATGTCTTTGGGTGTGTAACTTTTGTAATTGTTTTGGAAGATGAACTGTATTAGGTGCCATAAAAGCTGTTCGATAACAAATGGGGAGGGTTGTACTTTGAACACAGCAGTGTTGTCTGGTCGTTTGCTCTTTTTCAACCTTTTCTTAGCAAAAATAAATCCTAGTTTTAATAAAAGCCTCAGTGGGCCTTTTGGCCGTTTGATTTATTAACAACTTGTAAGCACCGCTTGTTGTAAGACTGGAGTTGTCAAATACAACCTATTTTAACATTAATTTTACCCAAATGTGGCTTTCTTGCTTGTCACATTTCGTTTACATGATGGGGAGAAACTCATTTAAGTGCTAGATAACCATTAGTAGTAATTATGTACAAGCATGTCAAATGTAACTATGTATCTATTGTTCATCTGATGGTTTCTGGCTCCTTGTAAAAATGTGATTCACCAAAGGGCTCAAACTCCTTTAAAATGAGTATTCTTTGGGATGTGACTATCTTTTTATGGTGTGTAACTACAGCTCTCGGTGTAGTGGGACTTCTGAAGGCTATGGCAGCACTGAACTGTAACATTATCGAGCAGATTCTTTAGAAGTCCTTAAGCATAAAAGAAATGTGTGCTGTAATATGAGGTAATGGTTGGCAAATGAAGTGCTGTTCAGTTGTGGTGTTGACAATGTTGTCGTGCTTCCCTTTTTACCGTTGTGCAGTGCTTCTTGGCTCCGTGCGACTTTTTGTTCTTATTCCTTCTGATCTGTGGGAGCCAGGTGTGAAACTTTGATGCCTGTATACCTCCATCCTCAATCAGCTTCCTATTTCAGTCCCAGGATTACAAATGTAAAACCCATAGATTTTGATGCATTGCTAACAGAGATGAAAGGCTTTCATCCTAAACAAGTATGTCCTGGGAGTCCTGACTTTACTAATAGCACTGACCACAAAATGAATTGTAGGGTTTTTGTTGTTTTTTTTTCTTTCTGCCTTTTTTTTTTCTTTTTTTTTAAAAAAAGCACTAACGTCAAACCATGTGTGGGGAAATGGGTTTCTTCTGCTTCTTGCACAAATCAGCTTTGTAATGTAACTTAGATGCTTCAGAAGTTGGGAAGCCTTTTAAGTTTAGGCCTTTGGTAATTCAGTGGATGATCTGTAGCTCTGGTTTCTGTCCAAGGCAATGTCGCTGTTTATACTTCAGCTTTCTTCTTCATAATGGAAATTAATGGAACAATGAAGGTCTGTCTGGCAGGACCAGTAACCGGTGTAATTGCTGGGTTTTATGGAGATGTTAAATGTTAACTTTGTTTCCATTAATTGAAGATTTGCCCCCTTGGATTCCTTTTAGTTCCCAGAAATAACCGTCTAGGCAGAGCTGGAAGCTCTGGAGCGAAGCAGATGTAAGGAGCACTCCCACCAGGGCGCTGTGGGTAGGTGCTGAGTGCCCCCCTGACTGTACTCTGAAGGTCGATGGAGGCAGGGTCAGGGTTGGAAGCAAGAGCCGAGAGGTTTCTTTGGTTATGAATAGGATGATTTTGTGTCTTCTGCAGGTGGATTTGCGATAGTGTTTCTTGTGAGGACAAACAATGGGATGAAATGTGCCCTGAAGCGGATGTATGTCAATAATGAGTATGACTTGCAAGTCTGCAAAAGAGAAATCCAAATCATGGTAAGTGACCACTTTGTACTGGGGCCCCAGACTGGGCGTGAAGTGGTATGAAAGCCTGGTCATCTTCTGCCTGTGATCTGTGTGGCATCGTGTCACAAACTGTACCTTTTCTTAGCAAAACTGTCCTTTGGAAAGACCCAACTCCTGGAGTTACATGACTATGTGAAAATCTCATATTGAATTACTTAAACGTAAATAATTTCAGTGGAGAAGAAAAACGTGGTAGCTGGAAAAGCATAGGAAATTTCAGGGAAATGAGGGGAGGAGAACACTCGTATATCAACCCCCACAATTTAATGGGAAAAGGAAGAGCTGAAGAGGTAAGTGTGGTTGGGGGTGTTAGACTTCAAAGTCTGACAGTCTTCAGTTCAGGACTAAAGCCTTCAGCCTTCTAGACTTCATCAGAAGAGGCTGATGAATCGGATACAACTGTCTCTGAACTCAAATTGGTGCAAGAATGGAAAACTTCCATCCTGAGATTAGAAGCGGTAGTGGTGCAAATTAATCTTTTGGGTCGGCATGAAGGCAGCCTTTGTATTGATGAGGTTGATAGAATGAACTGGTATCTGTGGGGCAGTTGCTGCCTAGGCTTTTGAAACGGGGAAGTATGTACAATAAGCACTGGAATGTTTCTCGAGGGTATTGAATACAAGGAGTTATATGATAGGATAGCTATTTGTAATAGCTGTTTTAAACTTAACGTCTCTAAACAAAGAAGTAATGGAGGTGCTTCAACTACATTTGCTTAGTCTTGTTGGGAGCCTGGTGAACACGGGAAGTGCCACTTTTCTAGTTGTATTCAAAGATACTGGGGGACGCTTAGAGCACCTGTGAGGTGGGGAAGAAAATATAAAATCCTCATTCTGCTAATTTACAACACAAGGTATAGGTTTGGGGTAGATCATCTTCATGTCAGAAGCTCTTACCTGTAGCAATTGCAGGTGTGCTTTTTGAAGTAGCTTTTAATTACGTTAATACCTTTGAAAGTTAACTTCTGGAGCTTGTGTGATAGTGCAGTGAAGCTTTTGGGCATGGTTTGTCATCACTGTAGCTAATGCTACTTGGGCGAAGTTGAGATTAGATTTTACATCAAAGGTTTTAGCTGTGCTCACAAAGCTTGTTTACTTGGATTTTACTTCCCAGGCTTTCCATTGTCTCCGTGTCTTTGGTGCCTCTTTGAAACGTGTGGCTAACTTGGAAAGTGAGGGCGAGAAGTATCCTTCTTGCTCGCCAGGTCCACTTGTCCTGTACTGAATCTTATTTAACCACTAATCTTTGTCCTGAGGTCCAGTGTGTCTTGTGACGTGTCCAGTACGTCACGAGAAGGAATTATTTCCTTCTTTTCTAGCTTTGGTGCAATAACAGGTTTCTTTTAAACTTAACTGCACTTTTTGCAGCCCTGCAGCGTTACAGCAGAATGTGGCCAGCAGAATCTTGATTTCTTTTACTGGTGAAGCTGAGCATTGAATTGGAGTGGCTGTCACACCTGAGAGTGGGTGCGAAGCTGGCAGTCCCAAAGAGAAGTGACTTTTCCCTGCAGGTTTAGTGTGAGTCACGGATAAGTTACTGATAGGAGAACTTGCGGTTTAATCCATTGAGTTACTTAAAATAAGGTACTTCTAAAATCAAGTTTTAAATTTATTTTATTACCTTAGTGGGTTTTTTTGAGCAGGCGAGGATTTGAGATACTGCTTTCCAGCAGAAGGGTGGAAGAAGATGAGAAAAGTAAGCGCCACGTGTACTGTCATGGGCTACCACAAGACATCTGCCCTGTCCTCCCCTCTGTGTGAAGGAGGAGCAGCTCCAGGCACCGTGGCCATCTAGGGGCACATGCTGAAAGCTGGACTGATCACTGAACAAGTTAGTTCATCAGGTTGGCTTTTTCTCTGCTTTGTCTCAAATCCTTCTGGAAGGAAACCAGACAGAGACAGACCTCAGGTTTGTTCAGGTTTTGCATGATGGTTAATCCAAAGTGACGGAAACTTGCATCTGTACAGGAGAAGAACAAGGAAAGCTGTGCAGTGCAGAGGAACCAGATTAAAATGTTGCTCGCTCTGTATGGTTTGTTTATGTTTTTAATATATTTCTCTTGCAGCGGGATCTATCTGGCCACAAGAACATTGTCGGATACATCGATTCCAGTATAAATTCAGTAAGCAGTGGTGACGTATGGGAAGTGTTGATACTAATGGACTTCTGTCGAGGTGAGTGTGGGCTCGAGGTATCGTTCACTGGTAGATTTGTCCCCTTTCAGTGCTGACAGGAAACGTGCACAACATCTTCCTTTAAAAAAAAACAAACCTGTTCCTAGCCCTGGCCCTTTCTTGGCTACCAAGGGACAGTTCTGAACAAAGAAAGCAAAGCCAAAACTGGATGTGGAGAAGTGGATGATATGTGAGGCTTTGCCCCTGCCCAGGGTGGTCCTAGATCCTTCTGTTGTAAAAGAGAACCTTTAAATATATATTACTGTTTTCCATAGGCTGGTCCACATAAGAAGTGGCTCTTCTAAAGCTACCAAGCTGTGGAATTAAATTCTTCTTCACTTCATGTCATATTGCAAGCTTTTTTCCTCTCCAGCCTGACTTAGGATCATTCTGGAAGAAGCACAAAATAGATGATGTGAAGCCAGAAAGTATTCCTTTTACCTCTGACCTTTTTGCTTGGCTGTCTCTAGCCAGACGGGCTCTTCCAGTCTGTTCCAGCTGTCCCAAAGCTTTGATCTCTTGTGGCTAGGATGTGGTGTTTGGAAAATGACGCATGTGCTGTGCTGAAATGCCTCTTGCAGGGATAGTGTTAAGCAAAAATAATGTTTTGGCCAGGTGACTTCAGAAGTCTGTGGCTGTTTTGGATGGTGGCAGCTGATGGAAATAGGTATTCTTGGGGCTGTTTGGCTTTTAACTGAAGCCGGGTGCATTGTAGCAAGAACAACTAGATGCTAAAATGCCTTTGAATGTGTACGGTATGGCTTTCTGTTCTGCCATGCGTGCCCTCTTCACTTGATGCAAGAATCTTGGCTGACTTGCGTTGGGTTTGTTTGCTGGTAAAAGGAAGAACCTTACGTGTAGTTTTGCTGAAGGAATCGTTATGTAAGTGCTCTGTAAGCTTCAACCTAAGTATCACAAGGACTGTTGTAAGCAATAAGCCTGGCAGTGCTAGTAAATCCGTACTGAGCTCCATGCTGCAGACCCCGCTGCGGAGGGAAGTACAAACCATAGCAATTCAGAACGCACTCCCTCCAGCTGCGTTGGCCTCCCCTCTGTGCCAGTTCTGGGCTGATGGAGTAAAATCTGTCTTTCTAAGGTGTTTCCTTCCATCTGAAAGGTAGAGAGCTGCAAGGTGGTGGTTCAGGTGTGTGGCTTGCTTTTGCCGGATGCTCTGCTCGGCACAAGCCTGCCTCTGGCTCCAGCATTCAGACTGAAGCACAGGAATTGCTGTTACACGTTGGATTTCTCCCTTGTGACTTTCCTTTTGTGTCAAACGGTTTTCAGACTAAATCAGCGTGTCTTTGTGTGCAGAACCGCACTCACTTTGAGTGCAAAATGTTCACAGCTGTACTATTTATTAAGCTGAACTTTTGTTTTATACCATGAAAATAAAGTTTTCTGACACTTGTGATGTGAAATGGTGCACTTTTGCTTTACCAAAGGTTTGGAAGGGAGTGTTTTCCCTGTGTGCATAGGGTGTTTTGAAGGGGGAGGAACCGCTGTGTGGGTTGTTTTGGAAAGGCTTTGACAGCAACAGAATCCCAAGGTTGAGGCAAATTCAGGACTCGCTTATGGAAAATTGCTTTTGTTTGTCTGGAGTTACCCTTGTTACAGATGGATTTTTAATTTTATTTTTTTTTTGCCAGTCTGTGACTTTATCCAACCACTTAGTAGTGTATGGGTTTTTTGCAGCGTCTCCTTGTCTCACTCCTCTTGCTTACATATGGCAAACTATTTTGTGGACTGTGGGTGCCCCAAATTCAGCTTTTTATTCCCCTAGTCTGACAAAAAAATCTTAAAGAAAAAGATGTGGCTTAGTCAGAATTATGTTTGAGTGTTAATATGGCCAGGTGAACACGGGCCATAGAAGCCAACTTGCTGCTCTCAGAGCACTGCTGAAAGACAAGATGAGATGTAACGCCTGCCAGCAGGTACACAAACCCTCTGGAATTTAGGTGAGGAAATGAGAATGAAACAAGAAGAGTAAGCAGATTGCAAAAAGCCTTTTGGGAAGGCTTGGTGTGAATTTTGAATTTGAACTCATGAACTGCACAGCCACGGTTTGATGGGGAGCGGACTAAGATAAATTATGCCTGGTAGTAGGCCTTAGACCAGGCCAGACCTCGTTTTGCGTACCTGCTGTGATTCTGGGTGTTTGTTTCTCCTCAGGAGGTCAAGTGGTGAACCTCATGAACCAGCGCCTGCAGACGGGGTTCACGGAGAATGAGGTCCTGCAGATTTTCTGTGACACCTGTGAAGCCGTAGCCAGGTTGCACCAGTGTAAAACACCAATAATCCACAGGGATTTGAAGGTGAGTTGTGGACTCCAGTAATACGGCAGGGAGCGTGCGTCCTCCGTAACGTGCCTGCTGCCTGCGCCACGGCAGACGGGCTTTGAATGCCGGTACTGTGTTTCTTTTGTTAGTAATGAGGAAAAATGGGCATAAATACCTCTCTCTATTGGAAGATAAAAAAAGTAATGAACGTCTCATTGCTGCTTACCATATGTTTACCATCTATAGATCTACTTAAAAACCACAAATGTTTGTGAATAATTCTGTTTTGCACAGATGTGCCAGAATGTATCCGATGAATTATTCATGGTGACTTTCTGCCACCTGAAACACTACTGATGTTATAAGGTAGTTCACAAAAAGCATGCTGTAAATACAGTTCCTGGACCCACGTTAAAAAGGTCCCTCCAGAGATGCTGGCCTTGGGGCAGGAGTAGTCAGAAGCTTTTGAAACTGGCCTCTAACTCTCTGTTGACCATGAAAAGTGCATTGTAAAACTCCATGTGCTTAGCTGGGAACAGAGCTAGGCCAGCGGGGAGAGCTTTTGAAAAATCCCATGCCTATAATCAAACAAACAAAAAGATGTTCGCTTTCCTCTCAACTAGCTCGTAAAATGCCTGAATAATATATCTGGCCAAGAAGGAGGCTCTTGTGTACATTTGAAATTCAGATGTGGTTTGTGGGTCACAGGCTCTGTTTTCAGAGCCTCAGCAGATGTTTGTTTTGTGCTGCTGGCCGTTGTTTTTTAGGAGCAAAAGGCGCCACGTGTGCCAGCGAGAGCCAGGTAGTGCAGGGGAAAAAGTCCTTGGGGTTCGGTATGTTTTAGGATGTTTCAAGTGATTGTGACCCACTGCTTAGTCAGTTTGAATATATGAAACAAGTCTGACATCTGGTTTTTCTCAAGAGAAATGTGTGGAGTCTTTATCGACTTGAGGCTCGTATTTAAAGGTGTTAAGGGCTGTGGGCATCTTGCAGGAGCCTGCATAGGCAAGGAAAAGTGGGGTGAGAGGATGAGGCTTAGGAACAGGAACCTCTCCAGTTGATATTAACCCCTGCTGTTACCTCTTTGGTGAATCCCTGGGGTTTTTTAATAAAGAACAAGCTCATTGTGTAGCATGTAAATGCATTCTGGGACATCTGTGATGGATTAGGGAGTTGATCTTGAGCGTTACTTTCCACAGACTTGCATTTGAAATGAACTGTTACGATCGGATGTCCAGCCTGCTACTGCACGCTTAGATCAGTAAAGTTTTTGCAAGACCTGGCTCTTGGTTGATAAGCTGTGCCCGAGGTCAGAAAGTTGGCTCTTCTCTGCTTTGAGACATGTTTCCCAGTTAAATATTGTATTATTTCTGTGGTGATGACCTCTGGAATGCTGATCACAGTTGGAGATCTAACATGGAATTGATGACTTAAGATACATTTTTGACTTTACTTGAGTTCAAATTTAATGATGCCAATGAGGAGCTGCAATTCCAAGAGAGATTAAGGGCCAGAGAAGTTTTGTACAAGCTCTGAGTATGAGGAGAGGCATCCATCAGGTCCGTGTTTTGTTGGGGTGAATGCAACCCAGTTGAAGAGTAGGCAGATGTTGACTTTGCAGCAGCTGCATGAGGACTGGAGGCTTTTCTTGCCTTCCAGCTCTTTGATGTTGGAGGTTCCTGCCCAGAGAGCTTTGCCAGCAGAAGGAGTTGTGTGAATAATCTTTAAGCCCTTTCAGACAAACGCAGCTGGATTAGTTTCAGCAGCCTGTGGCTATGATTTTGAATTAACCCAAGAGACTTTTCCTGAAGCAGCCAACCTCCTGTTGGCACAGTCTTGAACTGGTGGGAAGTGACCAGCAGCTGGGGACAACGGCACCTTTAAGCAGCGTGGCTGGAGGCAAAAGCGGATATTTCGCTGTGAATTAATAAAGGCCACGAAAAAGACAGTATGTCACCCCTCTGGGTGTGTGTTAAGGTGTTCCTTCCTGATCTGATGGTTAACTCTGAGGTGCCGTGTTAGTCTGTCCCCGCGTGCTTACAGCTGCACGATGCGCTGTACAGGGCGTGACGTTTAGTTTGGCGTGCTTTGATCGAATGCCGCAGAACTAGGTGTATATTGGTGCTACCTTTTCCTAAAAATCAGGAAGCCCCTCGTGCTGCCTCTGCCCCAGTGAGGACCCCAGGGGAGGCAGTGTAACTCTATGGGCAGTAGACTTGCCGTGGGTGCGTGGTTATGGTTGCTTGCTCATTCTTGCAGAGATTTTCCTCACCCTCAGGGTTTGTAGGTCATTGCTGCTGCAGGGCATTCCCTGAAAAGTTTATCTTTGTTCTTCTCTTTCTGGAGGAAGAACAATCCCTGTTATCTGTAGCTTAGGCCTTTTAACAGTGAAGAACAAATGGCCAAACCTCCTTCTGGCTTTCTGTGTAGTATTACCTGGCTGTGAAGTCTCTGCTTCTAAGTTGGAATCTATGCAGAGAAACTATAACTGTCAGACCCCAGAGCAGTAGGGTTTAGTGAGGTGGAGGGAGGGGGAAATCTCTCTAGGGCTGATGATAACAATCTACACAACTACTCCATGCCTAGTGGCAGTTTCTCTAACTTGTTTTATATTTAACCTTGTCTTGCCAGTCTCACATCCTGTAACTTGTGTTGTTCAAAGCGCCACCTTAGAGCTAACTTTGATTTTTACAGCTCGGAGCTTTCTGCAGTGAGAGGTCTCCTGTTTCTGCCTGCGGTGCTTCTGCTAGTCTGAACCCATCTGGTTCCAGGAGTAGATGACTGGCTTGCAAATGAGTGGCTGGTTTTTCTTGTAGACACACAGCAGGAGACACCAAAATACTGTCAGTCAACCCAGAGGATGCTGTTGATCAAAACATCCTTCTCCTTTCCTTTCCCTACTTTCTGAAGTAACCAGAAGGTTGTGCTCTCATGTCAAGGATTTAGCTTCTCTCGCTTTCATTGTAGCAGGAGTCCACCCAGTGTTGCCCTTCTCTGTGGTGTGATAAGACAGTCAGCTGTGCTGCTGTTATCTCACAGTCTTCCATCACCCTTCTTTGTAATGCCAAGTCTTGCCCCCATGCTACCAACAAGCCTTTGTCTGGAATTTGTTTGAATGGATCTGTGTTTGGAGTGTGAAATGTGAAATTATTTGGTCCTCTAATGCTAAACCCTTGTATCCACCATGTTAAGAATATGTCTGTGCCAGAATCAGTTAGTGCTCTTAGGTATCACATTGCATTTGTTTCTTTGCTATGAAATACTAAATACATTTTCACGTGTAAATAGTGACTGGTGCCAGGGGAGAAAGGGAAGTTGAAACATCTGTAGAGACCTGAAGGGGCTGGAAACAGTCAGAAAGTGTGCCTCGGTTATGCATCCCTCCCAAATCGCTACCTGAACTTAGAAGGACTGGCCTTAAAAGCCATTCTCTCACATGAGATAATGTGTATGGATTTCACTAGTTAAAGCTTTATTCCTTATCCCTTGATCTTATGTGTCTTTGCATTGTTTTTATGACTTTACTTATGGTTTTAGCAGAGAAAGGCATTTGTTTTGGAGGATAAACACAGAAGCTAGCTACATTCACTAACAAAGCTTAAAGCAACTTATTCCCTTAATGAATTTTGTTTGGGGTCTAAATCTGACTTTGTGTTGGGCATGTCAAAGGCTGCAGCCAGAGTTTTAAGTGCTGGGCAGTGCTGAAAACTGGATTGCAGCTTTCTGAGTGTCTGACTGGCAGAAGACACCTCCATGCTTTTTAAAAAAAGATAGTTTTCTCTGGCCTGGCAGTCCATAGCAGGTACTTTGTTTTGCTGTATTTTTTTTTCTTTTTCTTTTTCTGGAAGTTACTGATCCAGTTTGGTTGCTGGATTGTCTAGTGCTGATGTGTGACAAAACTTGCAGGATGCTTCAGTGAGAAGTCACCTCTGACTTCTTAGCCAGATAACGTGGAAGGACTCTTCTGGAAATGTTTGACAATTATTTGCAGGGAATAGGAAACAGCGCTGTCAGTGTTGATCTGCTAGGGAGAACATCTGTGTGCAGTGCTTTATTCAAAGCAGATGGATAGCAGAGGGGGGAAGGGGGGTTGTTTAACCCTTGGTTTCAAGCCAGCGTTTCCCCCCTCAGCTGCTCTAATTTGGCTGCATTTTCTGATGCTTAAAATGCTGACTCCTTCTTTTTCTTTCCTTCTTGTAAAGATGATCCTTGATGAGGAGGTCTACTTCCAAAAGATTTTGTTAGCGACATTTATATGGTGATTTTTTTTTTAAATACATGAGCAATATGCTTTCTCGTTATTGTATTTGAGCATTTAACATTGACTGAAGATAAATACATTAAAAATTGTGTGCATTCCCTTGAGAGAACATGCCGTTAATGCCACTGTACAGATGAGGAGCTGGAATACAGGGATCCTTTGCCAGAGCAAAGAACTGAACCCAGGTTTTTCCACGTCCTACATTGGTGTCAAAACATTTAGACCACTTTCTTAGGTTGGATGCAAGCTAGCTTTTTGTAAATGCCATGATGAAGTGTAAGTGTTTAGGGGAAAGGCAGTGACTCTGATGTTATTTATATATTTTTTCAGCTATCCCAGGTATTTGTTTCAGTTATCTGATTCAAGCTACCAAATACTATTTGAATGAAAGGGGTCATCCTCCCAGCAGCCTGGAGAAACCTCTGTGGATCCAGCCGCTGTTTAGGGCATGTGGGGTACCCAACACGTCCTGGTGACAAGCAGCTGGAGTGTGAGCATGAGCTGAGGTTTCTTTCGAATGAGGCCCTAAGTGACAGGTGACATACAGGCAAAGAACTGGAGGTGTATTGTAATATCATAAAGTATAGAAGTGTGTGTGCTGTGTTTGCCTCCTCTCTGCCCACGAGACAGGGAGGGGTGAGGGCCCTTTGTAAAGCTGTGGCTGGCTTGTATCAGCTGTCCCAAACTGAGATGCCAGACTGTGGGTCATAACAGCTCAGGGACGTTGAGTGCTAAAGACGCCAAGACACAGTTCTTGTCCTGAAGCACGTGGTAGTCTTAGTAGAGGCAAGGTAATGGGCTTGTGAAAGGAGAAGGGAGAGGTGGCAGGGTGGAGGCAGTGTTACAACTATGCTTCCATGATTTGACTTCTGTTTTAGGAGATGTGACAGAGTTTTGATGCCTATTTTCTTCGCTGTCATGTTACACTTTTATATCAGACATGTCTGATATGTCTTCAGGCACTAAAACCTCTGGCTTTCATCTAAAGAAAGCAAATGTTTTTTGTTTTTTGTTTTTTTCTCTGGGTGACGCTGTATTTGCCTGTGATGCTTGTAGGTTGAAAACATCCTGCTGCACGATCGTGGCCACTATGTCCTGTGTGACTTTGGAAGCGCTACTAACAAATTCCAGAACCCTCAAACAGAAGGGGTGAATGCGGTAGAGGAGGAGATCAAAAAGTAAGTGTGCTTTTCCTTTTCAACTTGAACGTAGTTTGTATTTGAAGGGTAATTTTTTTTTTTATTATATGGGAACTACATTTTACTCAGGCCTGTTGCAGCAGATGGGGTGCTGCTGCACAGAACTGTCTGCTGCAGGTAAATAAGCGCCTGCGGGAGGCAAAACAATAAATTGAGCTTGATGTAATTGCTGTGGACCTGAAAGGCTGAGTGTACTAATGGAGAGAAGTTGCCCACCTTGATGAGGTAGTGACATGTTCTGTTATCTATGGGGTCAGTTTATCTCTGTCCTTCATCTATCTTGGCTTCTTTGAACTGCGGTACAGCAGATGA
This sequence comes from Microhierax caerulescens, assembly GCA_035590215.1. Lineage (NCBI taxonomy): Eukaryota > Metazoa > Chordata > Aves > Falconiformes > Falconidae > Microhierax > Microhierax caerulescens. The sequence goes on along the minus strand of JAVJGJ010000038.1, from coordinate 5,740,737 downwards.
CAAAATCCCTGTCCTCCACGAGCCACTCGTCATAAATCCTTGCAGTGACTAAGGGAATGTATGGCTTGACTCCTCAGCTCTTCATAGAAAATGTGAGGTCCTTGAGGTGTTTAATCTGGCTCCTTCTCTTGCCCCACGCGTGACCAGCAATAGTGCAGCTAGGTGCGCTCTGATGCTTTAAAAAAAGGAACTTAGCTGGCAGTTCAGGAGGACCTAGATCAGGAATGCAGCAGGCTCCAGGTCCTTGGTCTTGCTTTAGTTTTAACAACATCACTGCTGCAAACTTTCCAGGTCTGTTAGTACAATATTCTGGCTAGAAAACAGCGTGTTAGAAATGTGTGCAGATGCCTTCGTTTTGTTAGGAATTGGTGACACCTGTGTGGGTTTCCTAGACTTGTTTGAAGTTTTTGGAGCGCTCCTGGCCTGGCTTTGCAGTCCCTTTGGAACGCCCTTTCTGTGCACTTATTAACAAGCCTACAAAACCTGTGCCGTTAGCAATGCGTTCTTGTGATCGAGGTAAACAGCATGCAAGGTGCCACAGCAGAAACTATAGACCTACTGATAGGAAATCTTATCATAAGAGTCTCTTAAACAGTGGTGCAGCTTCCAGCTTTTCTGTTTGTAGTGATTTGTTAAAATGAGGCAGATTCTAGCCATACTTTGAGGTACAAAATAACCTTTCCCTTCTTTACAATGACTCTGAGCAGGAGTCCTGGTATGGAAGTATCTTTATTTGGAGCCACGTATCCAGTTACAATCTTTGTAATACAGTTGGCCAAAGCCCCAGCAGTGAGGACATTTGACTACTGACCTTGTTAATACTCTGAATCCTTGAATATTTCTGTTCCAGTTCTTAAAATGACTGTACAGTTTTCTGAGTAAATGCTTGCTTGAGAAAGGATCTTGGTTACTGCTTTGGTTTCACAGGGCAGTTTGCAGTGGTTAATATTTCATTGTGAGAGGTATGTAGCAGATATTGTTAAAAGATTTTCCCAATAGATCATAGTCTTTAGTATCCCTTTCTCTAAAATGACTAGGGAAAGAGTGAATTTTGAATTATTTGGAAATGTGACATAGTGAAAATGCATTTGATGCCCATTTCGAACTCACTGATAGATCTTTCTGCCACAGGTACACTACGTTATCCTATAGAGCACCAGAAATGGTCAACCTGTATAGTGGCAAACTTATTACTACAAAAGCAGACATATGGGTACGTATAAAAACTGCTTAACATCGTATAACAAGACTGCAGCTTGCTTTCATTACCGTAATGACAGGGTAACTTTCTAGCTGGGGCTAGCCTTGTTTTCCTTAAGAGACTGGACAGTTTCTGTATAAAGAGTTCCTCTGCTTGATGTTTCTGATGAGTTACTGCTGAGCAGGATGGCTTGTGGATAAAACACGCATGCTTCTTTGCATGCTGACTTGCCATTTGGTTTTAATTTAGCAATGTATGAAATTCTGGAGTTGAACAGTGCAAACCTGATTTTGTATCTTAAGAGTTAAAACAGAAAATCTAGTGTATTGTGACTTCTTGTGCCTGGGTTGGGTTGCAAGCATGTCAAATCAGAATTTAGAAGAAAACTGGGAAAGCAGACCTTCCAGGAGCAACAGTTACGCTTGTCCTAGATGGTGTAACACAGGTCTGAGTTGTCAAACCTGGCCCAAGACCAAGCTTTCGCACTGCTGTTTCTAACCATCAGTGCAATCTTGCCATGCCTTTCATGTTGAGAGCAAAATGCAACTGTGGGGTAATCCATTACTGGCTAACCTGATCGAGGATGGAAGGCTTCCCTTTAGGTGGAATGGGCATGAAAAAGTGTCTGTGCCATTTTAGCGTAGTGGCAATTCAGCAAATGGGGTGTGTTTGAAAGGCTAATTCAGAGGATGTTTGTGCGGTTTCTGAAGCCCTGAGCTAGCAAGTAACAAGGCAGAAGCAGTATAAGGAGAGTTTTAATGCATCCTCAATAGCTGTGCATATGCATATACAAGAGGGAAAATTGCTGGTGTGACATCTGCTGGGAGGAGCCTCCTGTTTTCTCTGAACTCAGCTCAGCGACAGGAAAGCAACAGCTCTGTGGGGCTTTGCTCCTCCGAGTTCAGCAGCGGGTTTGTGGACCCAGGCCAGGTACCCGTGTGGGGTCACTTGCCTGGGTGGTGGGGACCTGGCGAGGGGGTAAGGTCACAGCTGTAACAGCCTGGAAAGATCGTCAGGGCCTCAAAGGCAGCCAGAGGAGAACCTGGGATTTGCGCTCGTTCCTGTGATAATGAAAGGTGGAGACCCAGAGGCTCTCCTGTTCCTGGCGTGGAAGGAATTCTGTTCTGCTGACCTGCTGAGTGTTTCCAAACCAGTGTGTGGGGGTGTGCACAGGAGGAGCTCAACTTGAAGGCCTCTTGCAGCGCTTGTTCTGCTGGAAACTTCACTTTCCTTAAATCTTACCGAGGTTATTTTAAACTAGAGTGCAATTGAATTGTGAAATCCTATGACAAAAGATAAAGCCAATGATGCGTTGCTTAGGATTAGGAAATGTTTCCCACTCTCCCCTCTGAGATGGTGGGAGTGTTTCATAATTAGCCTTTTGTGCAAAATGTGTATTTTCTTTTGAAATAGGCGGTGGTTCTTGCTGTCAAAAGCAGCATGGAAATAGATGGAAGGGTGATATAACCGAGCGGCCTGCAGACTTATCTCTGTGTCTCTCCCTGGTACTTACTTAAAACAGCTGAAAGGATGTTTGAACTTAACCTTGGAAACAGTTTGGATTTTTCTTTGTCAGAATAAATGCATTAAGGATCATGGTTACCATTTAATTTTGCTGTTAACTTGCTTTTTCCTCTCAGTATGTGGCAGAAACATGCTTTGCCTGTTTAATGACATGGGGGGCCTCACCGCGTGTAGCTGGTGCTGTGGGGTGTGTGTGGCAATACCCCTGCAGTCCCCCAGATTTCAGTATCTCAGCCTAACGAGGGAGAGCTCTTATGTTACCTCCCCGTGTAACTAGGCTTGTTTTCACGTTGATCGCAGGGATGTTAAAACGTTCGCCTGACGTCATACGGGACTAAAACAAGCTGGAGGACTTTCCCTGCTATCTGCAGTGGTATTTGAATTGTACCTTGCCCTGCTTTGCTTCAGTTTGTTAAATTCTTTGCTCTGTTCTCTCCCTTTAGGCCCTTGGCTGTTTGCTGTACAAGCTGTGTTACTTCACCTTGCCATTTGGGGAGAGTCAGGTGGCAATCTGCGATGGCAATTTCACCATTCCAGATAATTCTCGGCACTCGCAAGACATGCACTGCCTCATCCGTGAGTGTCTCTGACAGTGGCATAATCGACTTCCGTGGAACTATAAAAATAGCAGAGGTGTTTTGTTCTTATCTTCCCTGCTCCTACAGTAAAACCGTTGGCGTTTCTCTTCTTTTAAGAGACTTGCTTGAGCATGCAGGGGTGGTTAAAGTGATCTTTTAGTAGCTTAGGAGATGACTCTTCGAAAGACAGTTATGACAAAGAGATTCCTATTTGGCTGGGCGGTAGTGTGCTCTGTGGAAAGGCAGGAAAACAGACAACCGTTTGGTTTGAGTCCTACAGAAACTTGCACAATAAGCCTATTTATGCAGAAACGTATTTCTCCAGTAATAAATCTATTTGGATAAGGAACTGAAAAGAACCACAGTGACTTAGACTAGTGATAAGAATTCATCTTCTGTGAATTGAGAAACAGAACTGAAATGATTTATAAATAGCCCACTGACTTAGAGTGAATGTGTAATTAAGGGTACAATGCACTACTCTTGGCAAAGCTGGGGCAGCTCTCTTGTTTTCAGCACAGCATTTGATCACTTTTTTTTCCTAGCCACAATCTTGACTAACACAGAGTTGGATGTGTTTGCAGAGCAGCCTGGTATTTTCTTTGCTTATGCGGTGGTTTATGTGCGGCGGGCGGTATGTGCTGCTGTCTGCCTTCCTGCCCCACGGGCACGCCAGGGTTGGATCAGGCTCTTTTCCTGCACGTTCCCTTGGAAATGCAGAAGTTGAAACCAATGCTGTTCCCTGACCAGGCAGGCTGCGTTTCCCCTCCTTGCCCTAAAGCCTTTCATAGTGGCTACAGATTGTTTATAGCTGTGTTGGAAAATACGTCCTAGTCCAGCCTGACTATCTGTTTGCCCCTTTCCCAGCTCAGCCCTGCTGACCGCCAGCTGTGTGCCCCAAAAGAGGCAGGGCACCCTGGTAACATCTGGTTGTACCAAATGTGTAGAATCCTGGAATGGTTTGGGTGGGAAGGGACCCTCCAAGGCCACCCAGTCCAACCCCCTGCCCTGAGCCCTGAGCAGGGGCATCTTCA
>JAVJGJ010000038.1:5685347-5729586 GCA_035590215.1 Microhierax caerulescens | reverse complement strand
TCACTGACAGCCACATTTTGATAAGTCACATAATGGGAAGTGATGCTGTTGTTTATCACTACAAAACAGTATTTCAAGTATTTGTGAGTTTAACACAAGACTGAGGCAATGGAAAAATAAGATCAGTGTGAGGAAACCCCTTGAAGTTTCCAAAGGGTTTGTAGCTGGGCTGCCTTGACTTACACCTAAACCAAAGGTGCCTGTTTTTCTCCTCCAAATTTTAATGACAAATGTTGTTCCTGTGTTAACTTGTGGGGAGATTTTTGTTGGTTTTTTAAGAGAAAGCTAAGAAAACTTATTGCACGAGATTTCTGCAGAAGACCTGTGCTCCTTTAGAGACCTGACCCCAATCACACATTATCTGCTGGAAGAAGTGCTGCTCTTCACCTTGACCCCCACTCCTTGTGTCCCTATGACAAGACTCCTGCTCACTACCATCTGATTCCTTTTTTTACCTGGATCTCAGCCTCTTGGGAGCAAATTTGAGACCCGCTAGCCTTTAACGACAAGCGTTAATAGAGGCTTTGCCTCCAGAGCTGCACCGTAGAAAGGGGGAGGAGGTCTCTGCTTGTGCAGTTCTAGTAATCCTCAAATACTGTAGATCAGCGAATTCCCCTCTGCCCTGGCTGTTTTGTTCGTGTTTTTTTTCCCCTCCAGACTGTCTATCCCCAATCCATGACCTGAAGGTCAGATCCTCCAGCCGTGTTTTTATCGTGGCTGTTCTTCATGAACAAGGACATACTGTTTTACTTTCCCTCCTAGATGCAGGCACAAATGAGGCAACAGCAAAAACCTCAAACCACCCTCCCCCCAGCAGTGCAAGGTCAGAAGCTGGGCTCTCTCACCCCTCCGTCCTCCCCGAAGACGCAGCGTGCAGGACACAGGAGGATTCTGAGCGACGTGACCCACAGTGCGGTTTTTGGGGTTCCAGCCAGCAAGTCTACTCAGCTCCTGCAGGCAGCTGCTGCTGAAGCCAGTCTCAACAAGTCCAAGTAGGTGGCTTGTCACTCGCTGTCGAAGGGTGTGGAGGTGAGGGGTAGAGGAGGCTTTTCTGAGATCTCCTACAAGAACTCTGGGGTTGAAGGTAGGCAGGAAACTCTGAGGTCTAAATGAGTCTTTGCCTTCCCAAGACCGCGGTTTAAGGCTTGGCAGAAAGTTGCTGAAAAACTTCCCAAGGGTGTAAGTCCTCCTGAATGCTTCTGTGCTCCCCAAAAGCTGAGCCAGTGGGGCCTTCCTCTGCGTTACAAAAAGCTGGTGTCGTTTCAGCTGTGCCACCTGTAGCCCCAGTGCACGCTCCGCGCCTGCTGCTTAGTATCGGCGCTTCCCCAGGAGCACTCGCTAGCTCACTTTTGCAGTGTCTACAGGTGGGAAGCCTCCACGTGGGCATTGCAGAAAAGTTTTTCAACTGGTAAGCTTGTGGTGCTTATTTTAATCCCTGACACCGGGATGCTCAACCAAATGAAGCGTAGATAAGGCTAACTGGTCCCAGGTTTCTGGGCATGCACGTACAGTAACGTGTGCTGAGGGTTTTAAGTTGGCAGTAATTATAATGCAGTAGCTTGGGGCAGCTCATAGTGCTGGCCAAAGGATTTTGGACGGGTTATTAATGACTGTTGTTTGGTTGGGTTGATCACATCCAGATCTGCTTCCACCACACCCTCGGGTTCCCCAAGGACCTCACAGCAGAATGTCTATAACCCGCCCGATGTCTCCACGTGGAATCCATTTGATGATGATAACTTCTCCAAACTGACAGCTGAGGAGCTGCTGAACAAGGACTTTGCAAAGCTAGGTGACGGTAGGTTCATGGACATAGCCTGCTCTCAAATTGGAAGATGGCCTGGAATGATGATGCTTTCGGTCAGATGCTCCTGGGGTGCTCCCATATTGTCATGGTCCTCTGTGCCCATAAAAGCTAAATTCTTCCAGTTCCCCTTCTCAGTCCCTGTCCTCTTTGCCGAGCAATTGCAATTAAATGAGCATGATCCTCAAAGGGAGAGGTACAAACCGCTCTTAAAGCAGCCTTGATCGGTTCGTTGTAGAAGCTACAGTTTAAACTCTGCTTCAATTGCAAGTTATGATTTGCAGCAAGGGGCTTAAGGCACATACTGAAATAGTGTCATAAAAAAATCTAGGTAAGCAACCTACGCTCAGAATGGAAGTTTTCCCGCTAAATCTTCGTCTGGCATTTCAGGGAAAGCTCCAGAAAAGATGGGCAGTTCCACAGAGAACTTGATTCCAGGTTTCCAGCCGGCTTCATCTGCAACCCAGGCAGATGCATTTGGTGGCCCTTCCTTCACTGCTGGATCAGGTGAGTTTGTGAATATGTCTACAGGGCAGTGCCCCAAACAGCACTGCAGAAAAGCGGCAACTCTTGGTCATAGCCTCTTCGAAAGGAAGGTACAACTGATACAAATTGAGCTTTTGGTGCTGAGAACTGTAGGGATAGGGTGGGTGCTTCAGTAAAGAAGGGAAGGCAGGAACGGCACGTGTGCTCATCACGGTTGGGTAGTGGAGACAGGAGGTCTGTAGGCAGAGGTGAGGCTTTTGGTGAGGGAAGAAACTAAGCAAACCCCTTAAGCTGCTTAACACGTTGAAGTTCCATGTGGCTCATAATTAGAAGTAAAATACATAGTGTGCAGTAAGGGAATTGGACTTGGAGAACTTGGTCACGCAAGTTGGAGGATATTTCTGGCCTGCAGTTGTTAGGTTGTATGAAGGAGAGGAACAGGGATAATGTCTGCACTGCAGAAGGAGGAGAATAGCAGAGCAGGAGTGAGCAGACAAAATCCTCAGAGGAGTGCACAGTTTGTCTCACAATTGACAGTTCAATGGTGAAGGCAAGAAGTTTTGCGCTGGCTGTGCTGCGTGGGGCCAGGGGCCAGGAGTCCTTGGCTGGTCAGAGGATGTCGCACGTGCGACCTTGTCTGGTGTCTCCTTTGTACTTGGCTACCAAGGTTTTGTTATGAGCAGCCCCTTTTATGCCAAAAAACCGCGGTGAGTGCTGCTGCTTGTTTGTAGCTCTTCAGCATCAGTTCTCACTGAATGCAGCCAAGCACAGTATTGAAAAAACCGCCTCTGGGAGCCCAAAGCACAAGTACTCCTCTCTCCATCTCCTGCAGCTGTTGTTACTGGTGGCAAATGCAACCAACGCTCCCCCACGGCATCGACCCTCGGTGAGAGGAGTCCTGGGAAGAGACTGAAGAATCCTTTGTGGGGCAAGAAGTGACAGATCCATTCACGCTTACTTCTGTTTATCAAAAGGAGGTTTAGAGGAGCTTATTGCTGAGTTTGGTATTGTTGGCTCTTACCTGAGAATTAAGGAGTTGAGGTCCATGACGCAAGAGTGCTCTAGGGGGTTGCTTTCTGAGTTTCTCTAGCTGTTCAGTGCTCTGTGAGGAGCTTATGATATTCCATCAGCCTTTGTGGAGTGATGTTGAGTAGCAGCAGCTCCAGGTTCAGCTGCAGGGTACCTTCTGCAAAGCCTGAGAAGCATCTGCATGTTCTGGACTTCCTGGATGCCGTAGCGTGTTCAGTTCTTTTAATAGTTGACTTTAAAATGTGCCCCTCGACTCTCCTGCCCTGTGGGTTGGCATAGGAAGGTGTCTTGGAAATTCTTTTGGTGCTGGCACTGAGCTGGGTGCTTCTAGTCCTTTTCTTTTTCTTTCCCTGTGGACAGGAGCCTGTCTGATGCAAGATGCTGTGTCTCCTGTTTCAGACAGAGGCCCGCCGCGGGGGGCTAGCCTGCTGCGCGTCCTTTGTTAAAGCATTTCACCTTTTGTGCCACTGTAAAGCGAGATAATAGCACTTCCCTTTCAGGGAACGTTTTCAGATCTGTGGGTTAAATTGTGTTGGAGAGCTACATGGTAGTAGTTGTTTGGTTTTAGTTTATTTTTTTGTCTTTTTTTTTTTTTTTCACCCACTTACAACATAACTTGTTCTGAGAGTGTGTCTGCGTGTTGCTCTTGTCAGGCCATAGCTTAGACTCTAACGCTGAGCTCTGTCTGAGCTGACACTTTTGCGTGATGCTTTCTGCTTTTCTCTGTTTCACTCTGCTTTTTCTCTTCCTGGTTACCAGCTGAAAAAACGAAAGACATTCTGAGTTTGGACACTAGCCCTCCTCTTCTGACTGTGCCTGATCCTTTCATTCCGCTCCCGTTATCCGACACGCCAGGTAACTGGAACTGAGTTTATGGAGGGGGGCAGATTCCTGTTTGTTTCTGTACTCTGTCTTCTGGTTCTGTTTCTAGGCTCACCTGAAGTCCTGGGCCTCAGTCCGTGGTGCTGGGTGCTGACAAGCTCCGCTGAGCTCAGCGGTAGTATGATGTGTAGAGCTTTCTGCCCTTGAATATCTGCGTGGTGGCGGGAGCGGTGCTGAGCGCAAGAGCCTTTAGTTTTCATGGCAGACCCTAGGGTTATCACATTGCTTCTATTGCCAGCAATGTCGGTGTCTTCTTAAAGGTTCAGTATTCAAAGCCAGAAATAATCACTGGGTAATTACCTGTTCTGACATAAGCCGTTTTCAAACTGGTCTCCAACTTTGAAATTGTAGTTTTTATTATTGTTCCTCGCTCTTTCCCGTTAAGAGTCAGTGTTTGTTTGGCTTCCAAGGTCTGTTGCAAATGCCTGCTTCACGTGAAGCCTGAGTTAAGATGTAACCTTTTCTGATTTGGCAAAATTTTCTAGTGCAGCTGGTAGCTATTTCCATTTACTTTGCAGTACTGCTTAAAAGTCTCTCCTGCGTGCACATTTCAGCAGCCAGCACTTTTTAGCACGATATTATGTAAGCACTTAGGAGCTTATTTGCAAATCGGTGGGATTTGGAATATGGGAATGTCCTTATCTTGGAGTTTCTCTAAGCCCTCTGGTGAATGTGTGTGGTGGGCCTTCTTGTCAGCTAGCCCCAGAGGGCGAGTGCTTGTTACAGCTCTCACCCTTGTCCTTAGCCCAAGCTGTGGATCACTGGTGTGTTGACAGTAGAGGACCCAAGCTTCAAAATGATGTGCTTGCAGAGGTGGCATCTCTCCATGGGAAGTGAAGCAGTTCGGGGCAGGGCAGGGGAGAAATCTGCGTTTCTCCATAACTGTGTGGAACTTGCTTCCTTCTGGTTGATGCTGAAAAACCAACGAGAAACGTGTTTTGATTCAAAAGGGATTTTAATCATAAACGCTGCAGTTCAAGAAAAGAAGCAGAACTTCCAGACTTTCTCCCCTCTGTGAGTGCCAAGGGGTGACCTGCCCAGCTATAATTTGAAAAGAACCTACAGAAGACAGATGTCTGCATGTTTTTTTCTTCCTTGTCTAAATGCTATTGCAAGTGTTGGCTTTACTGACTTGAAGCCTGTCAGCCCAGACTACGATGTAATTCTCTGCCAGCACGCTCAACGCATGCAGTTGCACACCAAGACAGTTGTTTTCCTTATTGCCTGTTGCATTTTGAAATGGTACGACTGTATGAAGCAGCCTTAGCTGCCAGAGCTCTGAAATTCCTTATAGTAGAGAAACCACTGCGGAGAACTTGCCTTTCAACCCTGCCCTGGGGTGTAAATGATCAGAGCAGCAGCTGTCTGCAGTTCTCGTGGTGCCAGGTTGCTTGTCCCACAAATCTGTCCCTGACCAGTTGTGTATCTTTGCAGGCAGGTGCTAAACCTTCCTTTGCTAATCTGGACCTTGAACCTGGTCCTGTTGAGTTCTGTGGATCTCCTTCCATAAGGGCAAAGCAGGGGGGCAAGGGCAAGCATGAGATTTGGCTTTGTTGGCTTCCTGCAGGTTCCCGCCAAGATATCTCTTAATTATTTTTGTTTTTTCTTTAACAAAAAAACTTGAGGACAGGAGCCCGTGAATGAAGGACCAGAGCCACGGACTTACCCTTAGCTTTGAAAACTGAGAGGGGTTGTCGCCGCTTGTAAATCCAACAGAAAAGATAAGAATCCTGGGTTTGGAGTCAGGTTTTCAATCTGTGCGTCTGTCACGCAGAACAGTGTCATCTTTGTTCTTTGCATTACCTGTGCAGAAACAGCCCCACAGCAAGCGCAGAGGTCTGGGACAAGAGCGATGTGCTGCCTTGTGTGGGAAGGGCGTTCTTTGAGGTGTGCCCCGGGGGTCAGCAGAGCTGGGATCGACCTGGGGGTCTCATACATCATCGTCTCCAGTTGCACATCTCCAAGCTGCCTTAGTTTTGTGCAGAAGCACAAAATTTCTGAATTTCTTTGAATGCGTGCTAAATATTTCCTTCGTTTGGAATATTTTTATTTCTGAGAAAACCTGGATAATCTCTTTCCTTTGAAAACATTTTATGTCTGTCTTTTTATAGACTGGGAGCGTGCAGAGCCCTTACCCTGTGGTTATACAAGAGCGGTGCTGTTCAGAAAGGCTTTCAGTACAGGCATAAGTGAGGCTTTTATTTGGTATTTTCCCTGTTTGTCATACAGAGCCAGTTTTGTCAGCTTTCTGCACTCTGAACCAGTGACAGCTGAGGGTCTGGCTGAGAGCTCAGTTCTTTTTTTTTTTTTTTTTTTTTTTTTTTTTTCTTAAGCTGCAACCTTGCTCCCTTTGCTGGTGCACGAGGGTGCAGGTGGCATCACTTGAATGCTGGCCAGAGACTGACCTCCTTGGGCTTTCCCACCTTTCCTCTGTATGCTCAGAAGGACAGATGAGCCTTTCTGTCACAGATTCCTGAGAAGCAACTAAATGATGCTTAACACGTGACAAATAGCCATAGTGTGCATCCCCAGACGCAGCCTAAATGTGTTCAGACGGAGGAGCGTGCTGCTGTGGAGCTACAGCCAACAGATGTGGCTTTTGAGTGTGAGTGCTCGCTTGTAGGTTTAGCCAGATGACACTTGTAGGCACGGTGTAGTCAGTGAAACATGTACCGTGAAGACAAACGTTGGACAGGACAGCAGGATCTGGCAGGCTACCTGTTTGTGTGCATCACGGCGCTGGAGGTGCGTGCTGTCCTAGAGGAGGCTGGTTTTCCTTTGTTGTGGGTACCGAGCTTCTCAGTGTTTCTAGAGGAGAGGTAACGTAGCGCCCTATAGAAGGCAGAAATACCAGCTCAGGGTAATGATCAAGGGCAAGTCGAATGGTTTTCACTCTATTCCTCCTTCTCCAATGAGTAATGGCTGCAATTCTTAATGGAATTGTAACTAGTAAGAGGAGTTGGCAAGAGGTATGTAAAAATATGGCAAAACATCTGTTAAAATAAGGGAGAATTAAATATTCATGCTGAAAACATTTTTTTTTCCTTATGGATGTGCAGGAAAGTGAGCCAAGTTCTTTTTAATAAGCTTATTGCAGGCTTCACTGCTGATTAATCATAATGGAGTATTTGATCAGAATGGCAATTTTTCTGCTATGTGTGGCTACTTAACGTCTATCAGTATGAATTTAGCTCGTTCAAACGAGCATGGGAGGCTAAATTTTGCACAAGGTATTCTGGACACCTGAATTTCAGCTGAGTTATGAAGCATCAAGATGGATCTTTTCCTTTGTCCTTGAGGCTCCACTCCGTGAATAGTCCCAATTCTAGGGTTTTTAAACCTGCTTTAAGAAGTATTTAATGAGAGGTTTGACTCACACCACATGAATACTTCTGCTTTAGCCCCTGTCCCTTATTAACCGCTGAAATTGAAATGCTTATGTGCAGTGTTGACGCAGTTACCTCCACTGTTCAGTCATCCGTTAGTTTCAGGAAAGGTTTGAAATATGTTCTCCTTACTCTAGAAACATCTGCTCAGATAAACAAGTTTTGGAGTAGTGGGTGGGCCCAGCGAAACGCCCTCTGAGGTAGGGAGGGAGTAGTTGGTGGTTTGGGCTGCGAGGGGGTGTCTGCTGCTCGCTCTGGTTGCAGATCAGCGTTCTTCCCCACGTACCCTGTGCTGCTGGCAGTCCCGGCTTGTCCTCCACTCTCTGCAGAAGAGGAGAGAGATGAGGTGGTGGGTGTGGGTCCTTGGCAGCGGAGCAAGCGAGGAGAAGTTGTTGAGCAGCAGCACTAGGTGTGAGCACTGAGAAAAAGCCGCGCTGCTCCTCCCTGCTGCTGGATGGAGGACGAACTCCCCCGTGTGCGGAGCGCACTGCGCTGACTGTGCGGGCTGAGCCCTGCGCGCAGGGTGGTGGTACTGGTGGCCTCTGCGTCGGTACTGAGCGTGATGCCATCTTTGTGCCGAGTCAGGTTTTTTTTTTTTACGCCTTTTCAAAAGAGAAGGCATCATTCTTTCTTGCAGATTTACGTGACCGTTTACTCCGTGCAGTAATTCAGCGTACTGGTACTGGCTGCAGCTGAGAGGCCAATGTGCCTTCAGTGGAGTTTATTTGTTTGAAGTACAGCAACACCAAGTGGGCTCTGCAGCATCTTGCCCATAACAGAAAGGGAGACGGAGAAATTCCCGGCCCGGCACAGCCAAGTAAACACGCAGATAGAGCTGGGCGAGGAAGCGCAGGCCAAGAAAGGACGCCTGTGCCGCCTGGGCACGCGCTGGACTATTGTGTTTGACAAAAAGGGAAACAGCATTGCTTATTAATGAGTAATTGTCATGCTGGAGTTCTCCAAAGCTTTTCAATAGCACTTTAAGAATGACTTTTGCCTTTTTGTTTCCCTCAAGTACTCACGGACTTGCGTGTTTTTACTCACCCGAGAGGATGCTTATCGGGGCTAAGGAAGTAGATGTTTTGCAGTGCAATTTTGAAACAAAGCGTGCCCAAACCCTTGCCTTGTTTCTGGAGCTAGCTATCAAAAATGCGTGGCCATGATAACCATTCCTGCTTGAAACATAATTGGCTTCAAAAATAGGAGGTTTAAGCAAAACTGGATTTTTCTCATTGTGTTTTGACGCGTGACCTGTGGGAACTGGGTCGCTCTGCAGGGTGCCAAAGCAGTGCTGCGAGCTGGAGGTGCACTTCAGGCTATCGCAGCGTTTGAAGAACTGGAAGTGGGAAAGAATCGTGAAGGCTTGAGATCAGCCTGCTGAAGCTGGCGGTTTCTAGCACCTGGAAGCATGAGCTAGGACTCAAACCATTGACACCCTTGTCAAAACACCCAAGTTCAGCTGCTCTAACAGGGCCACTAATACTAATGTAGGAGGATTTCTTTTATTTTTGTGGCACAAAATGCTTGAAGTGTTTTCAATCAGCATAACTCTCTCTATCCTGGGCCCATAAATTCTGAGAAGATAAGTGTACGCCCACCTGTGCCAGGGTGTTGATAGTAACTCTAAGAGAAAACCTCTATTTCTAATGATAACTTGTGTTTCTGCCAAGAGGGCACACTGAGATAAAGTAATTGCAGACAGGTGCAAACACATATTGATGTGTGCTGATGATTTGAGTTTACATCTTGAGCTGGGAAGATGCAACAGGGGAGCTACTCATCTAGTAACTTGAATTAGTTGCTGTATTTTTAATTGAGGGTGCAATATAGTGTTTTGATGCTTGGGAGCAACAAAGCCAATGGACCGCTGGGATCCCAACTAAATGCATGTCAGTAGTATCTCGTGCTGTTTCTGTCTGGGTTTTGAGTTTGATCCAGAGGGGTATTATTTTACAAATATTTGAGATCTTGAAAGTTAAACTAAAATTGTTTGATTTTGATCTCTTAAGGAGCCACTGTTAAATGTCTACTATTTCTATGGTGTTTACAAAGTCATGTCCATATTTAAAGCATGCCAATTCCATTTTTTCCCCCCTTGTCTTTCTACTTGTGCTATATAAGAAACAATTCCATTTCACAGAAACTCCATTAGGAAAATTAAAGTCCAGTGCCTTCTCTTGATTACTCAGTCTTCTGTTGCTGAATAAAGTGCAGGGCTTCCTTTAATCTTTAATGCTTGGTTAATCAATAGGCAGAAATCTTTCTGGGTGACTAATCTATACCTGCTTTGGTAATTTGCCCTCCCACTTGCAGCACAGTTGACTTGGCAGGATTTTTACAACCTTGTCTTTCTTTCTCAGTTGACATCCGAAGAAAAGAACTCTGCTGTGTGCTCTATTGAATTGTCTTTCTTTTTGCTATTCCTCCACAGTACACGAGTGAGTAACGTTCTTACTGTGTGCAGTGCCTGGCTGGTGGACTTTTTTGGCTTTGAGATGTTGCATCTTGATTGTTCAGTGTGTTACCAACTTATGATGGATTTTTGCCCTCCGTTCTCCTTTTTAACTTGCAAGTTTCTCAGGAATCTTTATTCTCTCTAATAGCCTGCTCTAACTAAAAACTCATTTGCCTCCCTGGTATCTTAATTTATTTTTTTTTCATAACTCTATTTCTTCTTAAAATGCTTTCTGCCTATGCTGTGTTGCTTAACGACTACATCACCAAGTATAAATGCAGCATGCCAACTTAGTCTTTGGTAGTGGTGGTGGTGCAGGTGCAAAGTCTGTGCAAATGGACTGATGGTAAATCTCAAAAATCAGGTTTGTGCATGTGTTAGAAAAGAAGGGATCTGAAGGAAAAGGTCAATTTTCTCACTGGATTGCCCCAAAGCTGTGCTTCTCAACCTACGCATGGGGATTGAACTTGCTTGCTTGTCCCGTGGTGTAAATCCATAGTTAATTCTGCTGATGCTAAATGGCGTTACCTTCTTCTGATGTTAGTGCGATCAGAGGAAAGGCTCTTGCTTTCGTTCCCAGAGGAAGCGATTTGGTTTTCCAGCCTCTGAAGCTACTAGCAGCTGCCATTTGGGGCTGCCTCTGAGAGCTGTTCGCTCTGTAGGCTCTTGCTTTGCGTTTTCTGCAGCCTGTTTTGCTTACTCTGACTACGATGGGAAACAGTAATTCCACCCTGTGAGGGACAGGCAACTTCAGAAGAATATGAAACATTCATCTAAAGGCTGCAGTGTGCAGCTGGGTTCAGCTCTGGAAAGGGTTGATAGGGCACTTTTTACCCACCCCTCCATGTGCTTTTTAGCTTAGACACCTTCTTAAGACTTGTTAATGAATCTTGCTTACTCAGCGAGCATCCTTACTAGCTGATGCAACGCCATAGCAAACTTGCTGCCATCCTGTCAGGACTGAAACTGGGTAGAGAGCTCGACAGCAAAGGAAGCACCATTGGTGCAGATCAGTCCTGAGCCCCGACCCGGCTGACTTCCCCGGAGACCTGGGAAGCATCTGGCAGGTTTTCCATAGGTGTCTGGGGAAGGGGATGCCTCCAAGAGGCAGCCTCACGTGGGAGCACAGTTATGGATTTAAAACACACATTTCCCAGCTGGAGCTTGTTAAAAGCCCTTCCCGAGAGCCCTTCAGGAGCTGTAGGATATAAAATACCTTTGTATTGGGTTACATGTGCTTAACATTGTTTATCCTTGGGCTTGTTTATGTGCCTGCATATGGATAATCTGGATATGTCTATTGGATTTGAGGCAGAAGGACATCCGATGCCATAAAATCCTAAACCGAACGGCATCATGATTGATACAGAATGTGTTTTGTCCTGTCACGCTGTAGCCTGAGCTCCATACATGCACGAAATTAATTGCAACAGGCCCTGGAACTGCAACATAGATGAAGTTTCTCTTTGTTTATTTCATGTTCTGTTGCTGTTTGCTCCATAATTGATAGTCTTTGCCATTGTGACCACTTGTAAAGTGCAGCTTCTGATTATGTGCCTGCATGCCTGGAGAGTCACGAGAAGTGGGTACTGACTGTAGTGGCAAAACCCCTCTCTTGGCTTCCCTCCAGTAGATCTTTGCGAAGGGGATGGCAGCCGGCTGTTCTAGAGAAGTCCAGAGGCCAGGCTGCAGCCTTCGTCTCTTCCTGCAAAGGGCAGATAGGTGCTGTGTGCCCTGCTGGAGGAGTCTGTTCTGCAGTTGATCACCTTCTGTGTACGTGCCTTGGAACTGTTGTGTTCGTACAGATAACACAAGGGAGATTAGCTATCCCAGCTCTTCCTGTTCTTGCACTGCTGCATTTCTTACTTATTCAAATTACTGAGCATCGCTGCCTTCTCACCATCTCAACCGCGACTTTGCTTGCAGGTGAAGCAGCTTTTCTCGAAGCAGCTTTTCTCTTTGAAATTAAAATTAAACTTCTGCTGGAGAATTCCCTTGGCAGCAGGACCCAAAATACAGTTTGGTATCGTGAGTGGTTTTATGTTCTAGGTCTGCGTGTAGCTAAACTGCAGCTGCCTAACGTTCGTGCGCAGGGAGACAGTGTAGCGTGCAGCAGATACCTTCTTGAGTTCCCGCTTCGATGAGTGGAGCTGTGGTGAAGCAGAGGCTTAAGAGCTGGGTTTATTTGCCACTGCAAAGGCATGTAGTGTGCTGGACTTGAATGTTTGATGTGGGTTCATGAGAACCTCCACTGGCATACATGCGTCTATTAATAAGCGTGTCAGCTAGAGAGGCCAAAGCTGACTCCTGCAGAGAAGGTGTTCCTGGTTACTGACACGGAACCATGGATTGTGCTGGACCTTCGCTAACTTTTGTCTTTGCTCCTAGTTGAACGTGAATTTCCTCACACTTAGAGTGACTGCTGTTCCTTATCTCTTATTCCCACAGGTTAGTACAAGATGCAACACAAAACAGAAACCAGGGGAGTGAACTGCTAGGCCTCAAAACGGGCTGAGGCATCTGGGTTTTGTTACCTCTGGTATCTCCTTCCCCGTTCATCCTGACACCTTCTTGTTCTTGTTGAACTTCTTGGCCTCACTCGAAAAGGGAATAAAGTTCCTTTTAGTCATGCACCAAGGGGTGCAGTGGCTACCTGTGCCAGCGCTGGCAGGTCAGCACCAGCAGCGAAGGAAGGCAGAAAGGCGATCGCGTGAGACAAGTAACAGAGTAAGACAGAGAACCACTGACAGTCTAAACCATTGCATAAAACTGGTCGAACCCGGGGGACGGGAGGAAAAACTGACATGTAGGGCGAAAAACACAGTTTAGTCTCGTAACTTCTGGATGTTTAAAAAGTGTGGCTGAGCTCAATAGGCAACTTCCTAGTACCTGAGCAAGGGGCAGTTCCACTGTGTTAAATGGAAATCTGCAGTAATGAAAAAGGAGGAAACCGGAAAGGTAAGGTTGAAGAATGGGGACTTCAAGGAGCAATACACTTGGAAATAGGATCATAAAAGGAGTGATTACTGTATATATGTGTTTGAAGAGAGAGGTTGATGCAAATGTCCTGAAGAGCTGGGCAGTGGCAGAGGGGTCTCCTCTAAGTCTGCGTTGAAACGAGGGTCTTGGCCTGAGTCTAAAAGGGGAACTCATTCGCAGTGTGCGTACAGCGCGTACAAACCGATCTCCGAGCAGGAGCCAAACCCAGTCTGAAGCCGCGCAACTCGGAGGCAGTCCATAATTTCTCCCACAGCTGTGTCCCGTGCCTTGCCTTTGGGTTGAAGTGATTTGAAACGCTGTTGAAGTCAGCTGCACCCTTGGCAGCCACCGGTTACTTTGCTGCTTCCCTCTGGGACAAGGAATTGAGCGTGTTCCCTGTCGCCTTGTCCCCAGGTCTCTCTCCTGTGTTGCGTTACGTTTTCCCAGTGTACTATAATCACTTCCATCCTTCTTAGCCCCCTTTTGATGACAATTAACACATTTTTGTTGTTGTTGTTGTTGCCAAGCCCCTGCTCCCAGCCTCTCTGTTCATCCAAGGAAAAAGCCCCTCTTTGTGCTGCTGAGGAGGATGCCTCTGCGCTTGGGGTGCGTTTAAAATTGAGTATTCCTCATAGAGGTGGGAAGGTTTGATGTACGTTCAAGGCTGCAGTTCAGCAGGTTTTTCCTTTCAGCTGACCTTCTTCAGGCCTTTAATGTTAAAACAGCTGCCTCCTGGGTTGCTTTCTAGGCTTCCTTCCCCTCCTGGTTGCTTTAGTGTGTTGGCTTGTGAAGTTTTTCATGGGGTGTAGAATTTGTCCTGCTTTGAATAAGCAGTTCCAAAGCAGCTAGGCTATTTTATTATTTATATAGAGCAATAAAAAAAGATGGATTTTATTACCGTATATGTAACAGTGCGACTTAAGCTTTTCTTTGGCTTTCTCAGTATGTAAGTCTTTTTTACAGCAGTATTCCGGAGCCTGTGCTTTTGTGCAGTTATGAGCGCGTTTAGTTTGGATAATAAATAATAACACCAGCCTTTGAACTCAAAACGTAAAATACAGATGTAAAAAACTTTGTATAGCTGTGGCAGGGCCACAGCTCATTCTAATGTTAGGTTATAAACGCAGCCGTTTCAACAGTTTGTCCGTGTGGAGGAAATCTTGTCAGCGCTGTTCTGTCAAATGCGATTACTTGTAGGAAATCCTGGAAATGCTCTTTATCTTCTTG
Organism: Microhierax caerulescens; assembly: GCA_035590215.1. Classification (NCBI taxonomy): domain Eukaryota; kingdom Metazoa; phylum Chordata; class Aves; order Falconiformes; family Falconidae; genus Microhierax; species Microhierax caerulescens. The sequence continues at coordinate 5,715,338 of JAVJGJ010000038.1, read as the reverse complement.
TTCTGTGAAGAAACCCTTGTGAAAGCTAAATGATTAAGGTCGTTATTGAAAACCTGGTTAGTATGATTGTGAAATCACTCATCCACCAGATCTATAATGGAGATTAACGTTTTGCCCAGGCTATCTAAATTTCTTTGTGTGAAGGATAATGGGAACCACAGGAGTTGTACTGCTGAGAATGACATGTCTGATTTGAAACCTGATAGTTGAAATAATTAANNNNTAACTAGACAGCTGTTTAACCCAAGGGCAAGTTTTGATGTCTGTCACTGTGGTGTCTTGGTGATTTCTGTTTCTGCTTAAGCTCTTAAGTGCTGTACCTATTCCATTCTTGAGCAAACAGATAGGTGTTGTGTACCTAGCTCTAGCATCCTGAGCTTCTGGTCACCTTTTCTGCTTCTTCTCATGATACAAAGACTAACAAATACAAAGACCTCCCCAGCACAGGGGGGAGGAATTGAAGATTTTATTTATTTAATTTGACTCTCAGTGGGTCACGTTAAGCTTTTGTGCTTTGGGTAGGAGTGAAGGACCTGTGCGCTGTGTTACAGCGGCTCCTCAGGGAGAGCAGCGCGCAGTGGGGGAGGGTGTCCTCAGTTGTCCCAGATGACCATGGCCAGCTGGTGAATAGCTGCCCTCCAGTATGTCTAAGTGAAGTGTTACTTGCACAGAAAATTGTGCAGATCTCTTCTGAGGTTGACACGCTGGACTATGAGCCACTGAACTGGGCACCTGATTAATGTTGTCTTTTTTTTTTTTTTTCCCCCTTGCTTTTTTTCTCTGTTGCTTTCCTTCCTCCTTTTCCTGCTTAACCCAGAAAAACTGATTGAGGGACTCAAATCTCCTGAGACTGCGCTTCTGCTCCCTGATATCCTGCCTCTCGCTGACCCCTTCGGTAGCACGTCAGACGCTGTGAATGGTAAAAAAAGAATTTAGGGCGCCTCTTCCCCTCTGTCTCACACGGCATGTCTTGTCCCGCATGATACCTCTGTGTGTTTAATCCCTCCGGGCTCTCAAAACAGCTGCTGATATTGGTGAAACACAATGTGATAGGAGGTTGTGGATTACGCTGAGGCAGAGCTGCCTTTTCTCCACGGGACTAGTGTCTGATCAGCGAGGACTCGGTATTTGCATTTAAAAATCTGGGCTTGCCGATTAGGCATGGTAACACGGCGTGGCTGTGCCTTCTGTGTTCTTCTGGGCTTGGCAGAAGAAAGCTAATAGTTGACTGAAGGAGAAGATGCAAAAAAATCCCTCCATCTCTGCGAAAGGCTTCACTGTCACGGTGACCCAGGCACTGAGCCTGTCTGCCCGTGGACCCTCAGCAGGATGGGGAGGACAGCGTTGCCCTTGACCTGGGGTATACGCTGAGAATAAACACGGTAGGCTGCTGTGAGCCCAGATGCAACAGGCTCCAGGCGGTATAAAGATCTTGAGTGTTGCAGAACCATATCTGGTCTACTTGCCAAATGTATTAAAGACTAATAATTGCAGGCTGCAGTTTGTTGCCATCAGCTGCTTTTGGGGCTCTGGGCCCCAGCCAGGGTTCCCAGGCCAGCTGGTTGCAACCTTGTAGCTTTGAATAGAGAGGTAGGAAATGACGAAACCTTAGTAGCAAGACCTTTTCTCCCTTTTGCTGTTTTTGGCAGTTGTCTGAATGCTCTTAGATAACGATCCTGCAAGGCACAGGCACACACACACACTGCTGTGCAAACAGAAATGTTCAATAATCTCTCGTGGGCTGACCAGTCAGATGGCCGCTGGTCCTAGCGTTTGACACGAGCGCATTGCTGCTGTTTAACGTCTTGGTCATTGCCTTGATGTCGGTCCTTGATGGAGAGACCCAGACAAGCGTTATACCTGGCTGGTGTGACCGTGCCAGTTACCTTCCATGGCTCTCCCCCTCCTAGTTACGGCTTCTATAAACCCAAATCTTTCTTTCCAGCCTTTGTAAAAGTCTCCTTTTGTATCCACCAAGTGGATGTCAGGATCAGACGATACTGGGGACTGGTGTTTTCAATAAGGCGTTGAGTTCCAAAACTTTATCACCACTCTGTAGGTTCTGCAGTCTTTGCTCCACTGGGTGCTCCAAATCAGGGAAAAAAAAAAAAGGTCCCACATCTTGGCTTTTTACAGGCTGAAGTGGGAATGTGCTAAGGGCTCTGCAGCAGATGTTTTAATGATCTGTTGCTTCTAATGCAAGGGGACTCCTTAAAGGTTGGTGTGTTCCTTTTGCTGGAAGAGGACCTTGCAAAAGCCTGCAGTTATTCACCCAGCCCCAGGCCATCTGCTTAGCTGCAGGGCAGGCGTCATTACCCTCCCACCCTCTGGATATTTCAAATTGGGCTTGAACAAATTAAAATAAATAAATCCAACCCGAGAGAAAAGCTCAAACACAACAAACACTAATGCGTTACGGTCTTCCCCTCACGGTTAACGCTGGTCTAACTTCAGCCCCTCATTGCTGCCAGTATTAAAGGGTCTGTAATACAGCTGACACGCATTGAAGGGTCACTAAAGGATTCAGACAACTGCCACCTTCGCTCCTACTTACGCTGTGTCTTGTGAACTAACCTCTGGCTTCTTCTCTGCTCTGGTGTTTTGCACATTTGGAAAGGAAAACCTGACGTAGCTGTTGAGAGTCTCATACCGGGCCTCGAGGCTCCATTGCCCCAACGCCTTGTGTCACAGACAGAGTCGGTTGCCTCCAACAGAACAGGTTGGTGTGGCAGGAGGGTGCTGGGGGGCAGGGGCACGTCGTACCGGCGCGGGCTGTGTAAATCCGAAAGCGCTGTCCGCTTCAGCATGAGCATCTCTTCTCGCGCTGCTTTTCCCACCAGTGTAAACTGGGCTTGCTTGTGTGTCTTGTGAGTGCGTGCTGCATGGTTCCTTGAAGGCCGCTGTTGCTTGTCTCCTTGCAAAGAAGGGTACAGTATTCCTTCAGCCCACCCTTACAGGTCCGTAGGGGCCGGAGTATCGCTCCGATGAAGTGCTTTTGAAATCTGGAGCAGTCACTGGCCTGTCTGTTCCATTGGGGCACGGTAGTAAACAATTCCTGTCCCTTTCTGACTGCAGAGGCCTTGGTCTGGCCGCTTCTGCAGCAGATGGACTTGTCCTCTTTTCAGAGGTCTCTTGTGGAACAGGCAGTGCACTCGGTTTGGCCAGAGAATCCCAGGAAATCTCTCCCCACACTCCCCTTCTCTGCCCCTACTTTAACCTGCCACTTGTGTGGGATTTCGTGGCGTGTGCTCAGCGCTGGAGGGCAGTTAGCCCCGGAGGATGTGTCATGTGTGGCTGAAGGTGTTGGGAATCCCTCTGCCCTCGCTGCAGAGCAGTACGGAATGTTTTCCATCACCAAACCCGGTAGGTTTTGTGCTGGCATCGCACCAAAGCTGTGTTTGTACACTGAGCGGACGGGAACAGGAATGTGAGAATACGAGTTAACAGTGTTTGTGTCCTGTTTAACGCTACCTCGTGCCTTTGGATGCCAACCTGGATTCAGACTCTCTCACTGGGGAAGACTCTCTGCTTGACTGTTCCCTGCTTTCTAATCCTGCTGCTGACCTCTTGGATGAGTTTGCTCCCGTAGCTTTCGCAGCTCAACCTCACAAAGGTAAACTGTCCTTTGTCTCTAACACCCGGTCAGTCCCGGGACGTGGTCTTTAGCTGTTGTGAAGCGAAGCTGATACCAGTTTACACAAGCAGATGCTCTGACCTGTCTGCTGCTGGTGGTTGTTGGGGTTTTTTTTTTGTTTGTTTGTTGTTCCCCCCCGCCCCAAGCCATCGTTTTGGGTTTTTCTTCCAAGCTGGTGAAACTTGGAATACGCATTGAAGTACTAAGGGAAAAATGTATAGATAAAAGTATTTGGCTTGACTGTAAAGACAAGGTTTGTCAAGACAGGTGGCATCTTCCATGAAACAGGGGCACAGCAGAAGGGAGGGGGCTTTGTGTGCAGCCCTTCTGCAGGTTTGTAAGTGAACACGCTCCAGTTTTGCTTTTTGCCCATGGGGATTTAAGACCTGATTTTATGCTGCGTTATTGACTCTGGAAGGGAGCCTGATAATCATCTGTACTGGTGTCACAGGCTTTTGAAACGAAAGGAATTTTAATTTTTGGTTTGTTAGAGTTAGCATCCAGGGCATGTGACAGCTCTTTCAGATCTAGAGAATGTTTTCCATTTTCAGAGGTTATCAGGAAAAGGTTCTGGAGTCAAACCACAGTGTCACAGCAAATAGGAATGAAAGTCTTAAGTGCAATATCCAACTGGAAAATGGAACAGTTTCATAGTAACACAAAAAAGCGGAGCTGAAGAAGAGACGTGGACCACGTGTGGTAATTCCTCAAGCTGCAGGTCAGCCCTGGCAGTACATCAGTACTGGAGCTTGAGCGGAATTGCGGAAACACTGTTTGGTGACCAGAGTTCTGTTCTCCTTCTGTTGGGTAGAGGACCCTGGGGAGCTGGTCCTAACAGAGGACCCCCACCCCCAAGCTGCCGAGCATCCCGCTGAAACCCGGGCGCTCTCCATGCGGTGTGGCTGGAGCAGCGGCACCGCCGTAGTTTGAAGAGCTGTGGGCTGGAGTGCACCTTGCACGGTGAACTTCTGCTCTGCTCCCTGGTGTGGGCTAAGGCGGTTGTGAGCGGCGCGTGCGTCCCCTGGCAGCAATGGCAGGTGTTAGTGCGTGACTTACACGAGCACAGGTTGCAGTGAGTATCGGGTGGTGCACGTCCACCCAGGTGGGAGCGAAGACCAGAACTTCTGTGCTATTTGCCGCTTGGAAAAGCGAGGCCCGGGGCACAAATCCGAACTACTGGGTGCCCCTTGACGGTGGGTTTTGCTTAGCTTATTTGGTGAGTATCCCTATAGCAACAGAAAACGATCTGTCCTCGGAGGAATCGCAGTAAAAACAGTCTGTAATCAATTTTTACACTTGATGGCACCTCAAAATGAGTTTGTATTTTTCATAGAGCTTTTGGGTTTAAACAAGCAGTCGTTCTAATTGCTCGTTGCTATAATACAGTTCCATGCCACTTTATTTTGAGTAAATGGCTTGAAATGTGTGTCGAGCAGTTATTACTCCATGTCTGGAACATAGCAAAGCCAAAACATTGTCGGTGTGACTTAATGAGAAAATGAATTAACAGACTCCTTCATGGCTTCTCCCAGGCTGCCCTGCTGCTCCTGCTGTTCCCTCCGGGATGAGAAAGGCTCGCATTTGATGAGGAAAGTGAGACTTTATTAGCAGCAGGGGGGAGAAAAATACTAAAATCTTCCCAAACTCATTTGTGACTTGTTTTCAGACCCTGCTTTTACAGCTCTGGGTGTGGTGACTAACTATATCTGTCTCAATCTTTTTTTGTTTATCCTGGCTCTGGTGCTGTAAAGCACCTTTGGGGCAGATGCTGCTCTCCATGTGGTATAATCAGCCTGTGGAACTGCAGCGCCGCAGGTTAGCAGTGGGACCAGGGGGAATGAAAAAGCAGCCGTGGTCTGAGCATGGATTGGTGCTCCAGCCGTGCCATAGCATCCTTTCAGTTGTCCTTTGCTGTTTTCTGGCCTCTGAATTTTTGCTCAGCCTTCAAATCGGCATTTGCTGAATACAGCACCAAGCTGCATGTGTGTGAGGGGGGAGAATTTTTCTGCTTGTGGTGATAGTCACCAAGGCGAGCTCAAATGCTTTTAAAGGAGTTTTGCCTGAATAGGGAGACTTGCCAGCCTTTCCCTCCTCTTAGGAAAGATAGTCCACAATTGAGCAATGCTCCTTCAGGAGCTTCTGGTCCAGCAGACTCCAGAGCCATGAGCAATTGCACGTGTAACTGAAGTGAAATGGAAATAGGGTGCTTGCAGAGGCTCCCAGGTAGGTTCAGAAGAGCCACAAATAGGTAACTCCAGAGACAGAATGATGACGAGGTGAGACTTTCCATTAAGGCGAAACGCCTCTGTGTCTTTGATGCTTTGCAGGCTGGTCTCTGATAAAATTTGTGGGTGTTTTTTTCTGGGTCTGATCCTCCAGAGGACACTGTATTTCCACAAGTGGTTTCTTGCATCATCTCACCCAAAACATGTTAGCTTATTTGTCATCTTTAGGTAAAGAGCTGTTGTTCTTGATAGGAGTCAAGCAGGAATGTTCCTGTTCCTTGGAAACCATCGACTTGTATGTGTCCTTGCTAGGCTTTCAGAAATATGGCACGTAGTGATCAAGGACCAGCTTTTGGAAGGTATTTTGGGTGTCTGAGGTAACAAGTAGTGATGCACAGCGAGTGTGAAAGTCTCTAAAGGGATGTAATTGCCCGGTAAGGCAGATAAATGTCTCCTCTACTGGGGGGATTGTTGAAAATGCCTCCCACCAAGTATCTGACTGCAGCTGACATGGTTTGAAATCAGTGGAATTCTGTGCCAGAACTGCTCTAGGGGCCTTTAAAAAAAAGTCTCTCTCAGTATCTAGTTACGGCTTCAGGCATCGGAACACCTTGGAAGTCTGACTTCATACTGCACTTTTTGCTTTATTGCTCTAGGTGAAAGCTTAGGGAGTTTGTCTCATGTAGGTGACTGGAATTTCTTCTGTGGTTTTGTTTTTTCCCCAGCCCTTTTCTTCTCCCTGTGCATGAGAGCTGGTAGCTGGAAAGCCAGATTGCGCTCTTAAACTGTACTGATACCTGACAGCCCCTGGACAATGGCAAGGATTACCTTTGGTCCTCAGGAGCTGAAGCTGCAGGCCTTTACCTCGGCTTTGAACTATCCCGGTTGTTAAGCCTTCAGATTGGCTGAATTTTAATTTGGTTCTCATGACTTGGCTTGCTTTTTGGTTTGTTTTGTTTTTTTTTCCTCTCCACATCTGTATTTAATTGGCTCTCTTACTTACCTTCTTTACCAAAGACTTATCAACTTTATTTCACCTTTTAAATGAAACTCCTGCTTCTAAACCCTGTCTTGGAAAACATAAGTATGTTCTAACACTTTTTAGCGATTCTAACCAGCCTTCTCTGCTATCTTTGCTTCTTTACCTCTGTTTCTCCTTTATGCTGCAGAAGATACTAACCTGATATCAGGCTTTGATGTTCCTGAGGGCTCTGAAAAAGTGACAGAAGATGAGTTTGACCCAATTCCAGTGTTGATATCCAAAAATTCACAAGGTAAGCCAGGATGTCGGGGTGAAAAAGGGAAGCAAAAAAAGAAAACAATTAACATAAATTAGTTCTGGGGCGGTGGTGCTGCAGCATGCGTGAACTAGTTCAAATCATAAACTGTGAGGTGCTGTCACTGTAGTGTTTAGTGAGCGTAGTTCTCTGACTTGCATTGGCCTTGAAATTTCCCTAGATTCTCTGTTTGTGAGAAGATTGCATTTCCAAAAAGATAAAACAGGTGTGCAAGTATCTTTAGGTCCCATGAAGTCATTCCTGCCAGGCAGGGTGCACACATACCTCTGCGTTCCCCGATGTTCCTATTAACTGGTCAAGCCAGTGAAAGAAGGTCCTTGGACTTTTAAGTTCACCTGGCACAAGGCGCAAGAAAGGGAGACGATGGTAATCCTTTATAACTCTGAAACTCCTGCTAAAAGTGAGATTTTTCACTTCTGACTGACGTCTTTCGAAGGTGCTTGTGGGAACTGAGTGTGAGAAGTTTGGTGGACCGGTACCCACCTCCTTTGAAGGGCTTTGAGCAGTCAGAGTCCTCAGGACAGAAACTGGAAAGCGTTTCATTTTACAGCATGCCCATCACCGCCTCAACGTGATCTCTGCAAACAGTTTCAGCCTTGTGTGGGGCTCGGTGTAAGAAGCAGCATTTCCTTAAGAGACATAATAGTGCTGCATTCTGTAAGTCTCGCAGGGGCAGAAGTAGACAGCCTTTTGCAGTCTGGTCAGTCAAGCAGGTCTTCTCTCTGCAGTCACGCTGTTGAAAACTTTTCGTTACAGCTTTTTATATGCTAGTGTAGGTTTTAAGGCATATTCCAGGAGTCCCTTTTGGTGTTTTGGTTTTTTTTTCCTTTTTGGTTTGGTTGGGGTTTTTTTTTGTTTTTTAATTTTTTTTTTTATTTCCCTAACTCCCACTTTTGTTTATGGCAGGAATGTGCTGTATGCCTGCTCTAATGCTAGCTTACAAAGGCTGATGCTCATTAGTAAAAGTTCTGAGACCTTAGAAAATTTGCTCCTGCTGAAAATAAGAGAAGATTTCTAGCCAAGCTGGGCCAAGATAGCCTACCTTGAGTAAAGAGGAGCATCTTCCCTTCAGTGTCAAAGTACCAGTTCTAGAAAGCCACATGGTAGCTCCATTCTTCTTGGAAGTAGCTAGCAGCTCAGAGGTGCTCTTAAAACAGCAACTAACCTTCAAGATGTAAAACTTTGAACAGTTCTTTTTATAGGTTGGGGGGGTTCTTGAAATTGCTTTATAGCGCCTTTAGTAAGGACAGAATTCTGCAGCTTGGTTGTAAACCTTGGGGAAAAGAATGGTTTGTAGAGGTTTGTTGGCTGTGGTGATGTTTTTCTGTGCAAGCCTAGCGAGCTGGGGTTGGGAGGTGGGGAGAGGGTGGAAGAGCCAGCAGGGGAATGCTGTTGCTATCATGATGCAAGTAATGAGAAGAGCTTGAGCAAACTTTCTGTTTTGCTTTGACTTTTTGTTTTTCTTTCTTGCTTGATCTTGAACATCTGAAACTGTCGTGTGTGTGTGTCCTGTTCAATACTGAATTCCTATCTCTCACACTTTCAGGTGGGCATTCTAGAAACAACAGTGGAAGCTCTGAGTCCAGTCTTCCCAACATAGCCAGGTCTTTACTGCTGGTGGATCAGCTCATAGACCTGTAGCAGTGACACAGTAGCAGACGCAGTTTCTGTAACGTACCTAATCCTCCGTTTTCATTTCCAGAAGAGTTACCTTCAGTTGTGGTTCTTTTGGGCTTTTTTTTTTTTTTCCTCCCCCTTAAAAGAAAAACAGAGCTGCCAACAGGAGACAGTCACCCACCTTTCTCCCCGTCTTCCCATGCCCTGGGAAAGATTCTGTCTCAGTTCTCCAGGTAGTCCTCTCTACATCTGGTAAAAAACCAACCCAACCCTGTTACGGTTCCATCTGCACCGTCCTTAGCCGCCCCGCTGAGATGTACACATGGCACCGTGGAAAGCCTAACTGTAAATGAATTAGATAATTGTAGCTGATGTATGATCCCTGCGTACAACAGACTCCTTTCTCCTTAGAGTAGTGCGTGAACAACTGTGTTTCGATCTTTGCGTTTGTGTTTTTGGGTTTGGTTTTTGTTTTCTTCCCATTTTCTGATGAGTGGGCAGGAGGAAGGGGCCAGGTAGGGACGTCCCTCTCCTGCAGATCGCGGGTTAATTGCCAGTATGTGCTTCAGAGGAGGAGAAAGCACCGAATTCCTCTGAAGCAGTCTGGCCTAGTACCTCTGGTGATGGTGCATATGAAGAGAGTTTTCTGGACTGCCCCCAGCTAATGGTGTGCCGTTTAACAATCCTGCTTGTGAATGAACTGCGCTTCTTTGGGGGAGGGGAGAAAAAAAGAAAGAAAAAAAAAAAGACAAAAAAACCCCCGGATTGTTAAAGCTGCAAAAATGACCCTAAGTGAAATATAACAAGGTTTTAAACCAAATACATGTGAGTATGGCTGTGACTAGCATTTTTGTCGACCTTTTTTGGATGAAAAGGGCATTGTGGCAGCAGCAGATGTATTTTCTGTGACTTCTTTTCTGTGTTTGACTGGAAAAAAAAAAAAAAAAAGAAAATCCTCCCAACCTACTGTAAATTGTGTATGAAACAAATTGTTCTACGGTTGTCTGTCTTATTTTTAATCATGGTTTTAGTCAAGCATCTGGTATCTGTTCTGGGTTCCCCGTTTTCTCTTGTAACTGCATATAGTGCAAACCAGTAAGTATGGAACCATTTGTTTCAGTAGACAAAGATTACTGTGGACTTTACTCCACTTGTTCTTTGTGGAACAAGCATGCACTTGGTTCAGACGGTTTGAAGTAAGTGCTGCTACAACTTGATGGGTTTTCCCTTTTCTTTCTCTCTTCACATGCTTAGTTTGTCAACTAGCTGGATACGCTAAACTTGTTTTCATTGGCTTATGGTCATGAAGTCCAGAATTTCTATCTTGTATTCGAAAGCTCTTTCTGAACAGAAGGACTCTTCCTCTGTAGTGGAATAATTAATAGCTTACTGCTAACCTTGTGTATGTGTATGTAGCTGTATTAGTAAAAGTGCAGTTTCCCATGTGCGAAAGTATGAACGACTGAAATATGTATGTACCGACCTCTCGCTGAGAAGGAAAGAAATCAAAGTTTGTGACAACTCCTTTCCTATCTCCAGTCTCTCTGCTATTCCCCCCTGACACTTAGTTTAACAAATTCTGTAAATAGAACTACCATCGATTGTGTCTGCTCTACATTTCTCTTCTTTTAAAACCTACACTTAATAATAAAAGTATTGCTTAAGTGTGTTGTATCATTACATGTGTATACTGCACTTTCCAAGAGAAGCTTTACATGAGAACTATGGAAATGACCTTAGTAAAATTGTGGATAGAACTTTATTATTTTTTTGTTTTATATTCCTAAAGCACAGGCAAGCTGGACTGGAAAACATGAAGACGCTATAGATAGAAAGTTATTGTATAGTCAGATACTGAGATTATATGAAAAGAGAATGGATTTTAAAAAGTAACCATCTACTGTATATTAGAAACAAAGATTTCTGTGAATTAAAGTACTTTTAAAGAATGTTTAAGATTTTAAATCTAATGGCACTTGTTCAAGGGTTCTGGAAAAAATATAAATGCACTGGGTTGTTAATAATGCTATTAAATAAGCAGATGTGAATGTTTATTTTATTGCTTTTTCAAGTAGCTATTAATGGATCTGGGTGGGAAATGCGATACAATGGAAGCGTACATTTTTAGACACGTCTATTATCTAGACCGCCTTCATCAGAAAATTCTTGCCACTTGTGGAATGAATGGAAAATGTGAGAGAGATGAAATGAGTGGGTATTTGGGATTAATTTTAAGCTCTCCAAAAATATGTGACTGTCCTATGGGCGTTACATTCGTGTTGGTAAGCCGCTCAGGCGTTGAGGGGTTTGTGTGAAAGCTGCTGCTCTGAAGGAACAAATTGAACTTTCATCCAGTGTCTTCATGGGAGACACTTGGTACCCAGTGTTCCCCAAATGGCCTAAGAATTATTCTCTCTATAGCTAGGGCTGGAGCCTTGTCTGAAGCCATGGGAGAGGTTTCTGCCCCCTTTCAAGGGTTGTACGGTCAGGTGGTGTTAAGTCACACAGTAAAACCTGCAGACAGACATCACAGCGGGGTGATCCTCCTCTCTGCCCAGTGTGTGCTGCTTGTTCATGTCGGGGTGACGGAGGAGTCTTTCTGCCCTAACAGGCTGGAGCTTGTAGTAGTGTTCTCGGCGTTCACTGATTTTGATAGATCCTCCTTGTAGGATACTACAAATGCAACCCTAGTACACAGAGCAGTTTTCTTTCAAGTCAAGGTTGTGCTTTGGGTGCCAGGATAGGCTCTGGTTTGGGGCAGCAAGGCGTTCAAAGGAACGGTTGGAAGTCAGATGTGCATTCTGGCTTACTCTGAGGGGGCTTGGGTTTCCACCTGGCCCTGCCTTTCGGAGTCTCCCCAGTTTCTCGTTTACCAGGGTGAGCACAAGCGTCACACCCACAATTCAGAGAGCAGCAAATTTATGTGCTTTCTGGCAATATCCACTGCGTTGGGAGCATCTGTCCCAAAACTAGAAGGTGCAGCTTCCTGAATTTGGGCTGTCCAAGTTCTCGGAGGGTTCCTTGGGATTCGGCAGAGTATGAAGGACTTGGCTGGGGCTGCAGGCATTGTGCAACCTGCTGGAGAGGTCTGAGAGATGGGTGGAAGAATCTTAGCACTGGTGGCGTTGTGGCAGACCGCCTGCGTCCTCTAACAGCCTGTTCATCATAAGCTTGAGCGAATCTCTGTAGAGCAAAATTATTTATAGAGGGAGCTTCTTGTAAATGAATGACGATGGCATTCTTCAGCTTGAAGGCTTGCAGGATATTGCCCCCAATGACTTTCGAAAACCACCTTATTTAAAAATTTATTCTAAAAAATCTGTTATTACAATGAAAGTTCAGCTGCAATTTGGAACGAAGACAAAGTTCAGCAAGTTTTGGGGTATCCATGCAAACAAAATGTGGAGCGTGTGGGTCTCTTGACTACAGAAAGCATCACCAAGCACACAGCAGGCTGCAGGAGCACCTGAAGCGTGTGCATGCCTGCCTGGAGTAAGTTACTGTCTTTAGCCAATATATTTTCTAGTCCAGGAGCTCTCATGGGAGTCAGAGTTGGGGAGTAGCTGGCACAGATGTGGGGGAAGCGTCAGCGTGAGGTGAGGGAGTGCTCCGGTGAGCGAGGCGTAGCAGTTAACTGGGTTACCGGTAGCTGGGTGAGGCTAGCTCCCATGACTTCTCTTTGAGGCTTGAGGGCGCTGCATCACTCCAGCAGGAAACATAGCTGGGGGGTGGATAGAAAAAACGGGATTTCTTGGTAATTTATTTTTTGTTCCTGTGCAGTCCGTTTCCGTAACTGAAAGAAGCTGTGCTCTGGGGACAGCCATGCCTACGCGCAGGAGCGCGGGCTCCTCCATGCACAGCATCAGATCTCTTTGTTTGGTGGGAGGAAAGGTGGGTTGCTTGGTAGGGGGTGTTCTAAGGACATTACTGATATGTGAGACTTGTTCTCCTGCCCTGCGCAGGAGGGAGTTTAACCCCTAGAAACTTGCCTTATGCTTTTTTGAGATGGTCACAGGCTGCACTGTAAAAATGACCTGTATATGTAACACCTCCCTGCGCACAGGGCAACCGAGGGGAAACCGAGCGATGCTGTTGGTCTCCAGCTGCTCAGTCTGTTCATAAACTGCTGGAATGTGCTGCGTGGGGTTGGTGCGTTTACCACCTGCCCTGTCTCGCTTTGCAGAGTGCAAATGACTGTACAAAGTGTGCCAAAACTAGAGCGTTAAATTCCTTGTCTTGTGGAGCTGAAGAACCCTAGATCTGCTCCCAGATCTGCCGCTGTGCAGTGGCTTTGGGCAGAAATGCTGAATTCTGCTGTCCCAGTCGTTGTCCAGTGACACAGTAATGGGCATGCTGACCTTCGGCGTTCTGCTTTGATACCTCCTCACTGAAAGCTCTGGATGGGGGTAGTTCTGTATTTTTTAATCACACTGCTTCTAGGAGTGGGAATACAAGGAAAAACTCCACTGTTTCAAGAACGAAGGAATGAGAAATCTCTTGTTCCTTTTTAAATGCCATACTTGCTTCTTAGTAATTACGCTGACTTTTACCTACCAGTTACCGCATGTTGAGACCTTCCTGACTTTGGCTTGATGAAATCAGGAGAGTTCCTGAGTGGAGGAGTAGCTGTAGACTCTAGGAATGCCTCAGTCTCCCCTGACTTGCTTGTTCTGGGCTCTGCTCCAGAAATGAGATCATCATCCTGGTGACCGCCTCCTTGCAGCCCCTTGTCATAGGGAAAGTGAATCTTTTACAGCCTTCCTGTCAGTTATTTCAGTGCTTTGCCACTTCAGTACACCATTTCCCTTTAAAAGGTGGGGGAATTGGATGTGTCAGTGCTGTAACTCGGGTAGATGGTCTTTTCTTCAGGTTGCTTTCTGAATACGTGCAGGGTGTATTCCTGGGGTACCAAGTGGTAAGTGGTTTTATGACTAAGGTTCTCCCTGCAGAAAAGGAGCCTGCATACGGTTTAGGATTTTTTTTTTTTAGTATGTATATCTGACCCTGCAATAAAAAAATATACACGAATGTTGTACAGGGGTAGGGAGAAACCTCATCTATAAACTCAAGCTTCTGTAAAGATCTGATGCTGTAAAGCTTGCAGCTATTGGGAGCGTGCGTGTGTTAAAACCTCAGTGTTAATTGAAAGCTTAAGGGATACTTCCTCATGAAGTAACACACAGATCTCAGGCGTCCAGAGGAGGAAGGGAAGGAGGCAGCTGCCTGTTGGTGGTGTCCATCTTGCCATAGGCAGATGTTAGGAAATGCTGCCTCTGCAGAAGAGTCTTCTCTTTTTGCACGAGGGGTTGTGGGTGCTTTGTGTGTTGATTCAAGCAAACCATCTGCCTGCATCTTTTCAGGCCTCTTTCATAGCGGTCCCTTGGTGTGAATGAGAGCCGAGTCATCGCGGGGAAGGGGCAGGGCTTCGAACAAAAAGGCACTGTCTTAGTTTCATGAGATTTGTCCTTTACCCTCATGCTGTTGCCAGCTCGTGGAGTGACCCTTTTTCTCCTTTACTGTAAGACAGAACAAAACTGCCATGCCTTTTCACGTGGAGCTGTCCCTTGAGTGCTTTGGTCTCGCTAGTCTCTGATCTCAGACCTGCCAAAGCATCTGTTGGCACTGGCAGACTGAAATTCTCTGTCGTGCTAAGAGTTGTGCAGCACGTGCCTCTGAAACGTTCATCTGCAAAGCCTGCAGCTGTGGCTGCTGCTGGGCGCGCAGTGGCCTTGTCTCGTTAGCTCTAACCTGACCTTTCCGCAAATGGGGGTGGGGTTTTGTGCTTCGATTGCACATGTCCGTGTCTAAACGTAGCTCAGATCTCTTAACGTACGAGATTAACACCTGCAAGAGGAGCTGTCTAAGCCACAGTCTAGTTAAACATGCACCCGGCTGTTAGCTACAGTAAAATGCTGGCATGGTGGCGTATTTCTTGTCGCGATGCTGCCATAGCTCCTTCTGGGACTGTCCCTTTGCTTTCTGTCAAAGGAAACAAACTGAGGCAACCCAAGAATGCGGGAAAGAAAAGGTGCCTGAGATCATTAGTCCGGGATGGTGTCTGGAAAACAGGTCTTCCTCCTTCAGCAGCAGAAAAATAGAACATGGGAGTGTAGATAGTGCTCCTCTCTTGTCTGTAAATCCCCAAACTTCTCAGGTAGCCCACTGTGCTGTACTATTGCTGTGCCCGTTTTCGTTGGTTTCAAATTATCGGGCCCTTCCCTTCATGCTGTATTGCCTTGCAGCTTGGACTGAAACCAGCTCCTAACTGAAGGCTGGAACAAACTCCTACCTAAGCATCGCTTCATTTTTTCCTCCCAGAGTAATTCACAAATCCTGTACTGGCCTCCGCAAGGGAGAAAATGGCTTCCAAGTATCTGATGCCCTTCTCATTTATGATAGGCGGAGAGAGCGTTAGAGAAAGTAATTTTTCTGAAAACAGAGTGTTCTGCCTATCATAGAGTGCCTCCAAGTTCAGGGATGCATGCCGCTTCTGTCCTGAGCGAACAGGTTTATATCCTGTCAACCCTTCTCTTGCTCTGTCATGAATGTCACCACATACAAGGACGTAGACACCTACTAACGCAAGTAACTCTTTAAAGAGAAAATTCTGATCCAATGACTCGTTTGTGCTGTTCTTGTGAAAAGCAGGCCGTTGGTTTGCATTGGCGTAGTGTTCACCGTGATAAATGCCTTTTTCCTTTCCTTGTTTTCCTGTGTGCTGCATTTCAATGAGGACTGGGTAACTTGGAGGCATTTGTGTGATGTGACAACTGGTCTTGCTCTGCTTCAGCCTGTATTCTCAAAATCCCACAATAATAACCTGGTAAATATATAACCAGCCTCCTGGAAGAAAACACCACCGTAGACGTACTGTTCCTGTAATCTGAGATTAGCATCTAAGGTTAAACCATTGCTGACAACATAGGCTTCAGGAAAGATAGATAGTATTTTTGTAGAGCAACTTATAAAATGTTCACATATCTACACTGTCTTTATTTAGCAGTGTAATGTATCTAAGTGAATAGTTTCCCAATAAATACCGATTTTGATGCCTAATGAATGACTACTGTGTCTTTAATTATGAGAAGTGACTGAGAAGGGGTTAATTTGCATATGTCTACAAACTTGATCAAGAAACGGTGTCTTGCAGGCTGCAATGGGTGTGCAAAAGCGAACAATTAACCTGGGCAAAGGAGTAACCTGGGCAATGATGCTATTTTGTCACAGCGGGGTGCGTTGGTCAGTGGATACCAAACAACCTCCTTACCCTCCTCATTCTTTCTGAAATTCACACTGCTTAGTTTTCATGTGCCTTTTTCCTATCCTCTTGCTAACATGAGTCCAATGACATACTCCTAACCTGCCAGTAGTTCTTTGAAGGTAAGATATCTTCTGTTCTGTCTGTGTGAGTTGTAAGGCAAAACCAACCCCATCTTGGGCTCTTGTGACTGGAGGAAAGCAGTTTTCTGTCTTGTTACGCTAACACAGAAGCAAGCCAGATCGTTATGTTAGATACCTGATGTGAAGTCATGGTATGGAGTGTTTAAAATCACTTGTCTCGCAGTGGTTTAAAGTAATGCTGCTATAGCTACCAGGATTCATTAAAAGCTATATGCTGACCTTCATTCTTTGAAACATGTGTGTTACTCTAGCAGATTGTAGGGCATCCCTGTGTGTTTTACATGCCCGAGTGTAATTCCACGTATCCGTGGGATGGCTGACAGAAGTAGAGGCTATGCCAAGCTATATATCTACTCGTAGGGCAGTCAGTAAGCAACAGTGCAGAATGAAACGACAAAACTTGCCTGTTTGCTGGAGCTTCACCCCAGGCAGCAGCGTTACAAAATGGGAACCTCTCCGATGGTGGTCGTCATCATGGGTGGCAGAGAAAACCTTGTGGAGTGGTGTTGAGAGTGCTGGGTGTGCCCATTCGTGTGTCAAACATCTTCCATCTCAGAAAACCGGTGCTTGTGGTGTCCCCAAGCTGTGAAGCAGCGCTGAGCTGTGTGTCAGTTCGTGTGTCGTAGATATCTTCCCTAGTGTTTTTATTTTCTTTTATTTGCCTTCCCTCTCCTTCCCATTTTCCATGCGTGATGGTGATTTAAATCTGAACGGCATGATGTTTCTTGTGGAATAAGTACCTTTTGTTCTTATTTATGACTAAGGAGATGGGGCTTGTTAAGTAACACTCTTCTCTTGCATTTTCAGGTCTGCAGAGGGATCCAGCCCTGTTCCCAGTTGTAGCTCTTGGACTCTGTAAAGGACCTTCTGGCAGTGATGGACTTGCTTTGTACAAGGGTCAGTCTGAGATGCTGGAGGTGAAAACACAGCACAACTCAGAGTCAGACTACATAACGAGAGATGGCCCTTCAAGCAACAGCTCCTTCTACAGCAGTGAAGGAGAGGGGACAGACCATGAAGGAGATATTTTGGATTGCAGTGGGTCCAGGCCATTACTGATGGATTCGGAAGAGGAGGAGGAAACCTGCAAGATGTGCACAGGGTTCCTGCAGCCTGCACCCAGGGAAAGGCGTGAGGCCTCCAAAGAAGATCCCCACTCCCAGTCTTCCCAGGCTAGAGCAGGGGAGACGCTGTTCCCTGCCTTCCAGTTGCACACTGGGGAGGTTTTTAACGAACCGGATGTTTTTGCCACGGCTCCTTTCCGAAGCTCAAGAAAAGTGCCTGATGAGGTGGATGTCTTTACCAAAGCTCCTTTTATCTCCAAGGGCAATGTGGCTCTTAGACATCCAGAAGAAGCAGATGTGTTTCTGAGAGCCCCTTTCACTAAGAAGAAAAGCATGGAAGAGCTGACTTCCCACAGTATGGCTAAGGAACCGTTTGCATCACCCGTTTTCCTAAGTCAAGGAGGTGATGTCCAACACAGAGCTAACCCGATGTTCCCAAGCCTGGATTCGGCAACACATGGGTCCATGGCTGTGGCAAGACCTCAGTATCCCTCTACTGGGTTTACTCAGCTAAGCAATATTCATCCCTCTTCTGTAAGAGCCATGGAGACGCAGGAAAACATCCCTTCTAAAGGTGTGCTGCAAGAACAGGGTGGCAGTGCCAGTGAGAGAAACCAAGGAGGACACACGCTGCCCCAGGAAGCCGTGCTGGGCTCTGTAGTTAACAAGCCTTTCCGTCCACAGTCCTTGTCTAAATATTCCCGTCATTACAGCCCCGAAGATGGACAGGGTCTCGAAGCCAAGCCCATAGCTGCTTACAAAGTGGTTTCTCAGACCAACAGGCAGGCCATAGCAGGATCTGTTGCTGTTGCCCCTCTGTCTTCCAGGACTACAGACCTGCCCGGCGGGGATCCGTTTGCGTCAGCACCCTTTCCTTCCAAAGCGGGAAAGCAAAAGCCTTAATCTGCTGTGAGCTGGGAGGTGTGCTTCCCGCAGGACCACCTCTCGCACGACCTTGAACCTTTTAGTTGAAATGAATGACATAGCAATATATATATATATATATATATATATAAAATAATTATTATTTTTTTGGTCAGAACTCTATTTGCAGTGATACATAGTTGAACCATTTTAAGTTATGTTAGTTAGTCTGAATGCCTGGCTCTCAGGATCTTCATATCCTTTTCAGTTGCTTCTTACCTTCCTCCTCTCACTGTCTTTCCCCTCATTTATTTTTTAGATGCTTTTCCAAACCAGTAATATTCTGTATTTTCTGGTCCTGGCTGGGGAAATGCATTATAAGATGAATGAAAAGGTTTATTAATTACAGAGCAAGTCAAGCCGGACTTGCTAGTGCTCTGGAAAGGAAGCGATTTCGCAGGTTAAAGGGTTATTGTGACTTCTCTCTTAGCAGTGGGGGCTTGTCTGTCCCTGCTGCCTGGCGGTGGTGACAGACCTGGCAGCTGCAGCTCCAGAGCCATTCAGCCGTGTGCGTTTGTAGGTGATAGGCACACCGGGTGGGAGCGGTGCAGGCCATGGCTGGTACCAGGTTTGTGCAGTGCTGCTGTGAGCAGAGCCGCGGCGGCGCACGTGCAGCATTTCTTTGCTCGCTGTGGCGTGTAACACGTGGAAGTGCTTCTGCCTGGGAGCCTGTGCCGGAGCCCGGAGGAGTCGGCAGAAGGACCCTCAGTGACTTCAGTCGCTTGTTTTGCAAACTCTCAGATGCGTGAACTTCAGCAAAGCGATTTGTCAGGCTGTTATTATTGCTGTTGGTTGGAAAATCGAGTGATCGGGCAGAGCTTTCAGTTTTACTTGTGTATTTCCTGTCTGGTTTATGCCAAAGTGTAGGACCCAGAAATCTGCTTATGATGTTGTGAAGGAGAGAGACATGCATTTTTACAGTATTAAAAATACACCTTATGGGAAAAAATATTATGCAAATAACTCGATAGGTGTCCTGATCTACATACCTCCCTGGTGTAATTCAGCATTGGCTGCAATCTGGTTAGACTGATTAGTACTAGCAGAGAGCTTGACTCTGTGTTTGTAAATTCTGCCTTTTGTTTTCCCGTTGAGGATGAACCTAAACAAAATCCATTCACACTCCTTTGGTAATCTTTGCTCTGTTTCCAAAATACTGTTTTTTTGTTCGGTCATCGATGTAGCAAATCCCAATATAGCATTTAGAGGAAAAAAATGCCTGGGCTGGCAGCTGGGCAGAAACAAAGCAGGCTTTCCTTCTTTCTCTTTTCACTAATGTAAGACAGAGATAAGAGTGAAACAAACTTCCCATCTTTATTTCGCAAAATGCCTGGTTGCATACGTTGTCTTAGTGCTATTTCTGGCCTGCAAAGGCTACCTGTAAGTGTGGACTGGCTTTCAAAACATCCAGTTACAGGGACTCTTTAGGCTCCCAGTCCCTGATGAATCTTTGCTGTGCCATTATTCATCCTCCCAACGGGTGTTAGTGCTGCAGAATGTCTCCCAAGAAAAAAAATTGGTGGTTTTATTTTTAAGGACTTGACATTCATGGAAAAAATCCCCATTTACTCTAGCAGCATCTGGCCAAGTCTCTTAAAAGCCTTGTGGTGGCCACTTCCCAAGGGACTTTGTTCATTGTCATGTGAGCTGGAGCCTTGCACTGAGGGCAAAGGACATATTTTGCGTTTGGGTGTTTCCTGCAAGTGGCTTGGAGGTCTTTGGGGTTTGCAGGAGACTTGTTGGAGCAATGGGTAGGTTGCTGAGATCAGGGCTGGTCGTACATAGAGCAGGTTCCTGCCCTGCCTGCTTTCTGATGTGTTTGTACTCGGAGAGAAGGTACTGCGAGTACTGTCGCTCTAAGAGAGGGAAGGATCAGCCGTAGCTCCTCCTGACTCACTGCAGTCACACCTGGGAGAGCTTCTGCCACTGAAAACAGACTTCAGTCTAGTTTTGCAGGGAAAAAACCTGGCATGACCGCCAGTACATAGCTTTGTCCATTGTCCAGATAAATATTAAAGGAATGCAATAGGCGTAGTAAAGATGCACATAAAAGCTGCTTGAACAAAGCAGAACATTGCACAGTCTGGGGCTGACTCACTGCTGACTTTTAAGCCCATCAGCGTAAGGGGAGGATGGATGGAAAAATCTTGAATGCTGGGAGCTGACTAGTGAAGCAACTGCAAACAGGAGTTACACCGACTGCTCTGTGTTTCCTTTCCCCTCCCCGAACTCAGTTCCCCTCCAAAATACCTTCACTTGCAAGAGATGAGCTAAATGTTCTGCTGGCTGTGCTAAGCGTGGGGATTGCCTGGGAGAGGGAGAAGCATGGATTTCTTAAGATCTTAAAGCCCAGGGGTGGGGAGGGAGGATACTTGAAAGCAGGGAGGCTATGTTGGCTTGCACAGCCCAGTTGCTGGTGAATAGTGATCTGCCGAGCCCGGGTCAGGTCAAGTTGCGTGGAGCCGGAAACCTGCCCTGCTCTGCTGTGCTTAGAGTTAAGTCATACTGGTGCGTACTGGTGGTTTAGGGATTTTTCTATCCTCTATCACCACCTCTTGAAAACAGAAGTACTGTAAAGAAATTTCTGGATTTCCCTCAAGATATTTTTCAAGCAAAGATGAGGCTGTTGTTTATTACGTTTTGTTGTCAAGTTTTCCATTTAAGTATATACCCAAAAGGCGGTTGTTTTTGTTTTAAATGTATACCCCCAAGTCAGTTGTTGCTGGACTGGATCAGTGAGAGATGCTGAGAATGACTAGGATAACAAACTGTGAATTCAAGGGATACCGAGGAGCTTGGGCACAAGGGCCCAGATTTATTTCAGCACACAGCCTGTGTCATGGCCATGCCTGCAACCAGGAGGCTGAATTTGGCCTCGAGCTATTAAATTTGCTTAGAAAGCTGCTGGAAGGGAGGCCAGGCCTTGGCGGTGCAGGGATGAATCTGTGGAATAGGGAGATGCTTCACTGGAGTGAGCAGGTACCGTGTATAAGATGATGGTTCAAGGTATTACCTCTGCTAACTGGATTCAGGTTCTCCTTCCTTTCCTTCATTTTACTTGAAAAATTGCTTTTGGATAATTCTGTGAAACTTCTTTCAGTACCACGTCCAGGTGTCACGTAGCTGATGCTGGAGAAGCATTACTCTGTTCACTTTCATGCTCGGTCTGGAGCCCCTTGCCTCTTGCGTGTGTGCTCGTGTCGGCGAGGTGGAGATGAGCTGCGTGTAGTTCAGACCTTGCTATTCTGCACTGCCAGCCAAGGGAGAAAGGGAAAATGCACCAAGGCGCAGCGAGGTGTGCGGGCTTGTTTACAGCCCTGATTCAGGTCGGGTCAGGCTGAATTTCCAGCTAGCATTTTGGCAGCTTTTATGTTCTTCAAGCACTTTACACAAAGAGCAAGCTAACTGTGACCCAGAAGCTAATGATCCTGCCAGTGTACATCTAGTGCTTAAATGGTTTTAAATCTCTTTGGGGGAATGGAGGCAGCTTGTTTGTATCTCTGCATGTGACCTATAAAGTAATGGAACTTTCGATTATGGTCAGAAAACTGAATTTCAGTGCCTGTTAGTCTGATATCCTTCTTGTTTCCAACCTGTATTCCTCCTAATCCTGTACTACCAGTACTGCAGCTTCAGCATGATGAATCCTAAGTGGAAATTTTGCTTCCATAGTCTCTGAAGTTTACTGGTTTTAATGAATGTGGAAGAATAGTACTAATTGTTTTCTTTGCCCTGCAACCAGTGATTGTAATGAAATAAGACTGGTACAGCCTCAGTGCACTGTTCTGAAGTTGGTTTTCTGAACAGAACCACTGGTTTCATCTTTTTTTTAAAGCTGTAGTAAATTCTGTTAACTGCCCTGGGTCCTTGTGCACGGCTAGAGGCCCACAGTTATTGCTGCACTCCTGCAACAATTGTAGATTCATGCTGGGAAAGGAACTGGTTCTTACCTGTTGCCAACTTCAGCTTGAATACACTTAAAGTCTCTCTTCAAAGTGATTAATCAGAGTTTCTGCATGTAAAAAAAAAAAAAAGCAGTTGGCTTGGCTCTCTGTGCCTCACTGCCATGACGTTTGTACGGTGTACGTAATGGGACCAGCTGCCGTGGTGTTAACCTGCGCTTTCCGCAGCCTGCCGCAGTATTTCTGGGGCTGTCCCCTTATCTCCTCTCCCTTCCAGCCAGCTCCGCACTAGTCGTACTTGGGTTTAAGTTTACAGTCTTGATCTCTTGAAGCCAGCGCACACTCAATCTGTAATGCACACTATGCATGCAACACATAGGTGATATTAAGGTCATAACAGCAAACCCATGTAAGCAATCATGACACACAGCACTTGAAGCATGTCTTCAGTGTGACTTAAGTGAGATCTGTTTAATTGCTGAACTCTCAATCACTCCAAAGTGATAATCAGTTACTTTAACTCAGCTTCCACCAAAGACTCTTGTGTTGGGGAGTTGAATTTTTGTGGGTTTTTGTTCTATTTTGTTTTCTCATGGTGTTAAATCAAGGCCTTTCAGTACACTAAAAGACTCCAAAGCATTTTTACAGTAGTATCTTGACAGTGAAATCTTGCTCCATTCTGAAACACATTCCTGAAACCTGATCAGCTCTGTTAGTGTTTCTAAAAATAAGCCACGGTCTGTAGTTTCCATTGTAGGTAGGGTAAATACTCTCTCTATACACACACACACATACACACACACACACACACCGAGAAGTACTCCTCTGTGAAGTTAGAGGGATAATGATGATCCACTGTTCCCCAATCCCTCCCCTCCAAAGGGAGAAATAATTGCTTGCAGGGGTGAGGAGGACAGGGTGCTTGCTTCGGTGTAGGACGCAGCTGGTAGAGCATCACTGCACGCTGAGTCCGACAGCGAAAGGAACTCCCTCGTTTCTGTGCGGATGGAGAAGGCGGAGCTGGAAGCGTCCGTGGTCTCCACTAACTGTGACAAACAATCTGTGACTCATGTCCTAAGAGCAGTGTTTCATTTGCACTGTGTTGGTTATTAAGGTAATTCTTAGCAGTCTTGGAAGTACCTCTGACTTGCAGATTTGATGGAGTCAAGTTTTGCACTCCGGGTGTGATCATCTGTGTTTCTCGTAATCATGAAGAAATGTTTGAGTTGTAAACTTATGTACATTTTATTAAAACTGTATCTGATTACAATGCATTCTCACTGCTGCGCATTCCTTCTCCCCTCCCTGTGTGAGGTATTTTTGCTGGATACAAAGACCTTGGTTTGTAACCAGTTGTTCCTACCAAGGTACTGAACTCTGTCTGTCCCTACTATTTTATCTGGCAGTTGTCAAGTCAAACTGATCTTAACTGCTTTAAGCAGAGGCTTGGAGCAGTGGGTATTCCAGTTTACAGTAGAGAAGTCTTCATGTCTAGGGCAGCGCTACAGCCACAGGCGCTGCAGAGCTGTTGAGCCGTCCCTGCAAGCCCGGGAGCTGCTGCCGCAGGAGAGGAGGTGCAGAACGAACCCATCCTCCAAGAGGATCAGCCGTACGGGAGCGAGCCGGTCCGTGACCGCCGCTGCTGTGCCAAGCTGTGCACGTGTGTGAGGGAAATGCGTGGCTATCCAGGAACAGGTTTTGGCAAAGCTCAGGGAAAACGTGCTTTCTGTGAGTGCAGCTGCATGCCAAGGTACAGCCAATCCAGCGAGGAATGACTGAAATGAGGGGCTGATAGTTTGTTTAAAGTACTTTGTTGGATTTTAGGTTGTATTAGTTAATTGTAAGAGGATAAGCAGCTGTGATCGGCCTAGTGTAAGTGACTTTCTGGTCCAAGGTCAGCAGGACTGTAATCGTACGAAGGGGGGACAGGCAGCCGCAGCCCAGACACGAACTGGAACCTCATCATCTTGCTGAAAGTGCAAACGTGTCTCCTTCCTCCCCAGGGAGACTCTTCCTCTTCTTGTTCCTCCTCCAACAGCCCTGAATGGCTGCAGCAACATCTGCAAAATCAAGAGCTTCCACCTCAAATATAATTTGATCAAAACAAATGCCTCGCCTTTGACTTTTGCTGCGGGTCCCCATCCCCGTGAGGTTAATTTACAAGCTGTTGATGGCTTGTGAGACTTGGGGGGCACAGAAAGTTTTTTTTATGTTACTGGGCTGGATGGTGAAAGCAGGCCCGGAGGGGGCTGCTCCCGAGCGCTCTGTGCTAACTGCCCCTTCCCGCCGGTGAAGAGGCCGTGCCAGCGTCTGGCACAGGGACAGCGCTCTGTAAAGGTAAGAAGGAATAAATTGAATAAAACCAAAAAGTATTACCCTCGGGGTGAGGGAGAGGGGGAAAGAGTCGTCGTAGATGGGTGTTCTGCAGGGAAGAGGCCGAGCGCAGCCCGGCGCCGGCAGGGGCCGCCGCCGCGCCTCAGGCAGGGCGGGAACGGGGCGGGAACGGGGCGGGGCGGCAGCGTCTGAGGAGCGCCAAGATGGCGGCTGCGCGGTGGTTCGGCGCGGCGGCGGGGTTGGGCGGCCGGTAGGTGACTGCGGGGCTCGCTCGGCTCCTCGCTGCCCTGGCCCGGAGGAGGCAGCTCGGTTTGTGTCCCGGAGGGGTCCCCTCGCGCCCCTTCCCTGCGCGGCTGGGGGCAGCCGTGTCGTAGCGAGGGGCAGCGCGACCTGTAGGGCCGCGCCGGGCTCCTCGCTCTTCCCCTTCCCGTTGCAGCAGGGCGGCCGAGGGCGAAGCAGTCTGTTCTTTCTCCTCGTTACAGACGGGCAGCGAGGGGCCGTTTCTTCATCCAACCCTTTACCCAACAGCAAGGCATTAATTCCCCCCGACACGCATTTGCTGAGGGCCTTCCCCTGAGGGACTGCACTCCCCTGCACCAGGTGCGAGTCCTGAGGGGAAATGCCCCCCACGTGTGCTCAGGGCCCTACAGCCGGGGTAATCCCCCCCCCCGGACCTTGGAGCCAGGGGTAATTCCCCCCACATGTGCCCAGGACCCTGCAGTGAGGGGTAATTCCCCCCACATGTGCCCAGGACCCTGCAACAAGGAGTGATTTCCCCCCACACCATGTGCAGAGGATCATGCAGTGAGGGGCACCGCACTCCCCCCACATATGTACCCCTAGGGCCAAGCGATAAGGGGAAATAGTCCCCCTGCTCCCAGTTGCTAAAGGCTATACAATAAGGGGAAATTCAGTGTGCTGACGGGCACATCTTCTGCTCTGTGCTGTGACTGTGAAATGCATTATAATCTTTATTCCCCAAAGCTGAAGGGAGAAAGGAGAACTATTCTCTTAGGGGTCCTTCCACATGCGTCCCATTGTGGCCTCTGTACCTGCAATCAAGAGCATAAAAGCAGGCAAATAGCATGATTTGGACTTTTTCTGTGTTCATGTCTCGCTCACTCGCAGCAGGGAGGTCCATTTAACGAGAGCTTTTCTCCTGTTTGAGGAATCTGGGCCTAGGTGTAGTGCTTGTGGTTCTGATTTATGACCCCCGGAGAGAATCTTAGGAACAGCCCTGCATGTGTGATACATATAGTTTACCTGCTTTCCCACTGCCTCCATACCTCATAAGGTGGAGAGAAACCAGATAATAGTAAATGCTCTGCATTCATACCTACTTGTGACATAAGGTGGGTTTTGGTTATGTTTTCTGATTTTCACTTCGCTCTGAAATACCTGGATGCTCTTGGCAGTGTTTACAGTCACGGATACCAGATGTGGAAGCAAGTATTTACACTTAGGAAAGTTAGGCCTGTTACTCCATCGCTCTGTCTTGCCTTTTCTCTTTTTTTTTTTTTTTTCTGTTCCCCTGCTTTCCCCTTTTTAACTTCATCTGAGCAGATGATACCACCCCTATTTTGACTGCTGGTGTGGGTTATGTGTGGAGCAGGGCCTCTTTTTAACTGGTCTGGATTAATTCTGGAACAGTACTTGTACAGGAATGTACTGAATTTCTTCATTCCCTCAAAGAGAAGAAATACACAGAGGCGAACAGGGTTGAAGTATGGCTTGATACCTGTAGCTAACAGAGGGTACTGTATTTTTTGGATAAAAGATATTTATTTTTTTTTTTTTTTAAAATCTTTTTTCCAAATGTTGTCTTAGTGTTTTTTTCTTATGAGAATTGTTTGTTCTAAGAGTAGCCATTGCATTACCTTTTTAGCCTGTCTTGCATCTTCTCAGTCACATAGGAGAGCCTTATGTTTGACCAGCTAAACCCACAGAGTATAGGGGTAAATTCTAGCTTTGATTT
The DNA here is from genome assembly GCA_035590215.1 of Microhierax caerulescens. Lineage (NCBI taxonomy): Eukaryota > Metazoa > Chordata > Aves > Falconiformes > Falconidae > Microhierax > Microhierax caerulescens. The sequence goes on along the minus strand of JAVJGJ010000038.1, from coordinate 5,688,964 downwards.
AGCCTCAGGTGCTTCAGGTTGGATTGATCTCAGTGTCTGTAATCCTCTGAAAATTAGATACTTAGTCCAAGCTAGATTTTCAGGTACTCACTACAGTCAAAAGGAAGATGAAAAGGGTCCCTTAGGGTGACTTAACCTTTTCTGTTACAGGTAAGTAAGGTGATTTGCCTGTCTTTAGTGACTGTGAAAGAGCCTAGATTAATTTTTTAGGTGGCTAAAATTGGAGAGTTATGTCTATTTTATTATGAAATGAGAGGGAGGGAGCACTGGAAAGGGGGAAAAGGAAGGGACGTTTCGCAACCTAGTCTGCGAGCTTGCTACAGTACTCTGGAGGTTTAAGCTGGGCGAGTGTCTTGCTGAGTAGAAGCATGTGAAATACTCTTTCTGTGGGGTAGTGCAAACTTTTAATTTGGAAAACGTCAGTAAAATTATTTTTTTCAAGGTTCTGTCATACAATGTTAAAAGATCGTAATTTGACAACTCGACAGTCTTTCCACCAACTTGTGCAAAAGAAACAGTTTCTTCCATCAACAGCATGGCATAACACAGGTAAATACTAGTTAAAAATGAATAGATAAATGTGTTGTGAGGTTTTTATATCTTGTGGTAATAACGGAAGCCTTCTATTCTTTCTGAAATCTGTGTCTGGTAACATTTCCTTGGTAGTTTTTAATGAAGTGCTAGTGCATTTAGACACGTGGAGCTTGGGGAGAAGATGTGGATGACTCTCTTACGTGTTAGATTACATGTGTTTTTTCTATACCATTCAGCCTTACAAGGGGCTTTGTTAGTACAAAATATTGCTTGGGCTTTGCTGCTGTTCTTAATTTAATTTCTATCCTGGTGTAAATGTATCTGTTGTGAAAGATTTCATGTTGCCTCTGTCCTGCTTCAGCTGCTGAGCTCTGCCAGATAAAATCTGGCTATCCAGATAAGGGCCTAGCAAGGATGAAAGCAAAGCCTTTCATTCTTAGAGCTGCAATCTTTTCCTTTTTTTAATTTCCTCTCTCTTGAAAATGCATTCATGTATGGTGCATTAATGGTATTCTCCAATAATATCTGCAACTTGGTATTGTCCCGAAAAAGCAATGTTTAAGATTTTGTCATACCTACTGGATTTTTTTGTAGGCTGTAATGTGCAGAAAAGGGGGAAAAAAATAGAAAAAATATAATCATGAAACTTGCACTACAGAAAAACACTATGCTTTTGCACCTGCCTGAGGGATTTGACAACTGTTCTTCAGTGCTGTAGCAGAAAGAGTCCAAGTCAAAAAGTTCTGCAGGTGCTGCTGCATGGCATTAGTCACAAATGGAAATCTTATTTAAATGAGTCTGCCTAGGCAGAAGTTTCTGTTTAATTTTGATTTCGGAAAAGTCCAGCACCATTTTTGCCCTTCTAGTTCTAACCAACAGGCAGACTCTGCTGAGTAGATTTAGTATTTCATCTGCTTCTGTAAGTGTCCCACTGAAGTTGGCCTCTGCTTCGTGTCTTACTCTTACCTGCAGCAGATGGCAGAACAGAATAACGAGCAGGTACAGAGAGCATTCTGCAGAGGGCTGAAAGAACCGATAATAGATGTTAGATGTAAATACAGCCAGTCACTAACTGCTGAATAGCAGATTCCAAGCAAGTTCTTCAGAGCTGTGCAAAGAACTCTCCAGGCTGATTAATGACTGAAAAACCTGGTCTTACAAAGGCAGAACTTCAACTGCAGAAGACAGTTTTAAAATACAGAGGCTACCCACATGGACACCTTTTCTGGGAACTGATACAGCCATTTATGGTTTAGGGTGCTGGAGATGCTAGATGAAGGGTGTGATAACTGTTAGTGACCCGTTGCTTTCAAAAAAGGGGCAGAGAATACTCAGTTTACACCATCTAAATCCCCTGTTGGTTATTTGTAAACTATGCTGTTATACTGGATGTGATTTTTAGATGCCAGCAGGATTTGGAAGATGAGTAGTTATTCCATCCTCATGGATAAGCTGACTAGTTGCTTGCTCTATCAGGATTATTCTTTTCATGTTAAAGCTAAGTACTTCTATGCTAAGTTGTTTTTTCCTTTAAAAAAACAACCAACAAAACAATGTAGTGTGTGCATACTGTGCCATTGTGTACATTCAAGTCAAATGGGTTGTTACCATGACAGACACAGGCAGTAACAATTTGGCAATTTATAAATAGCGTGATTTGACATTAATACCAGAGAGCAAAATGGCAGTTTATGAAAATGTCAGCTCTTTTTGCTGCTTTAAATCTCTCCATTGCATATTTCTGAAGTTATGTGAGCTTGTTTTTTAAGTATAATTTATTTATAAATATTAGTTCCTAGAGATTTTTGTTTTTAAAATGCATTTTCTTCTTTCCTGAACATTTGTGTATCATTGTGTTATTTGATATGCAGGGCAAGTTAGGAAGAAGGAGAACTAGAGACAGAATTAGAGATAGGAGGCTCTCCCTAACTGATGTTTGGCTTCAGTGGGACATCAGGCATAGGCTGCCTGGACATGTCTACAGGAAAAATACACTATTAAATGTACCTCATTAAATGCAGAGTATTAAATTTTAGTCAAGATCAGGTTTTTTACAGTCTTCTAGTAAAAGATAGACCCACGCCACAAAAGGACCTTCAGTAAAAATTTATCTTTTAACCATCTTTAGCAATGAATTGTAAATAATTTTATTTTGAATTGTTTGGTCAGTTCAGATTCTGGAGGATAAATGATAGCTTACAGTAATTTTTCACTCTGTGGGAAATGTAAGCAGAGCATAGTTCACTGTTACTGTTGTTACTTTTGGTTTGTTTTTTTTTTTATAGTGCTGAAAAATAAAGTATAAACCAACCCCCTTAAGTTGTATGTATCTTCAAGAGAGGGCTAATAAAACTGATCATGCTTTGAAGAGGAAATGATAATGCTGGAAGAGGGACTGAATCACGCCACCTCGCTGTGCCCTTGTGTCCTCTCATTGGATTAAGTTGCAAATTCACAATTTCATTTTGGGAAACAATATTAGAAAAAAAACACCTTTGTGCTGAGAGAAAGGAGGCGATCTGGGCTACACTCTCAAATAATTACGGGCTGCCTTGAAAATAACCATGGCATGCCAAAATCCAATTAGAAATAGATCTATATAAACCTCCAAATGAAAGAGTTTCTGTAACCTTGAGCTCTGCCCTGTGTCCCAGGGAAAACAGGGAGCGAGTTTGAGGATCATAAAATAAAAAAAAACCCTAAACCTGACAGAGAAATGAAGTTTGCATCTCGTGGCCTTCCCTAGAAAGTGAGGCTGGTACTGGCCTCAAGCAGTTAGATGCTGTTACAGTAGGATGCTTTTTAGTAAATAAAAGTTAGCAAAAGAAGCAAAGACAAGATTCCATTTATCATCACACATGCTTGTGTTTATCAGGCTTCGTGTCAGTCTGGAGTCTTTCGAGGAACCCATTGCACTGTGGTTTTGAAGTATCATTGCTGCGCAGGCTGCTGTTTGCTGTAGCACAGGGATCACCCTGGTCCTGGCTTGCCAAGTAATCAGGATCTTTGACTTTCATTTAAGCTACTTGATAACATTTTTCTCTTCTCCCCCCCCCCTTTCAAAATTTCCAGTAAGAAGCATG
>JAVJGJ010000038.1:5672827-5685247 GCA_035590215.1 Microhierax caerulescens | reverse complement strand
TCCTTTCAAAATTTCCAGTAAGAAGCATGTTTATTCAAACTCAAGACACACCAAATCCAAATAGTTTGAAGTTTATTCCAGGAAAGGAAGTGCTGGAGTCGAGGACTATGGAGTTTTCCACACCAGCTGCAGCATTTTGCTCACCTTTAGCAAGGTATTATTTAATACATCATAATTTGTTTGGGGATCAGTATGGGCTGTGTGTCTACAACTGATGTTTTTAAGCACAACTTCTGATCATTCTGCTCTTCATACTCAGAAGTAGGTTGGTTGGGTTTATGTTTGTAATGCTGCTTTACTTTGCATAAAATTAAAGCTGGGAAGATTGTTGCTACTGAAGTAGTCTTCCTGTGAGTCTGCACTCCCTACGGCTGTATTATAGCAGAACGCATCATGGTCTAGTTCATGCAACTGAATTGAGCGGTATTATAAATCAGTTTTCTCCAACAGTTGTTGCATCACCGGTGAGACCTCTGGCCCTGATTTTGCAAAATCATTCCCATCAGAATACTCTTTAATTCAAGTAGTTAGTTGAATTAAAAATCATGAAAATTGCATGAAAATTAAAAATCATTAAAAATTGCATGAAAAAAAAATCATGCAACTTTTCAGGATTGGGAAATAGAAATAGCATAAGGAAGTAAATAGTCCCCAAATACTGCAAATTAAATGTGGCAGCTTGCTTGTTTTGACACATGTTAGTGCTAACCTGAACTTCAAAGCCAATGGATTTTTCCTTTACAAAAGGTTTGTGTTTCAGTCAAGGGAAGTCTGGGTTTGGCCCACACTTTGGGGCTGGATCTGTAACAGGTCTTGGGAGTTGCAGCCTTCAATACCAAAATGCATAATCTTGAGGAAGCATCACTAAGCAAATAATTGATTCGTGTCATCTTGGTACAGGAGCGGTTTGGAGCACCATCACAAGTCTCTCAGACTATTTGGGAGCATCCATTTTGCATGTTTGTCATTGCTTTCGGATTAACCTCTGAAAAGAAACTGTTATGTGGGGGAAGGGCTTCAGTTTGAGAGTGAGATCCAGAAATGCTGCAGTAGGTTACCCCCGCAGATCCCCGTTTAAGTCATCTTTGTGTCTGTTGGAAGAATTACATGCAAAAGTAGAAGCTGTTTCTCATGACATTCTCTCCAGGAACTGTGGGGTTTCCAGAGGTTTCTTGCAGAGCTATTAGAGGGCAAATGGGATCTTTACAAGCAAAACTCTGTGACTAAAAGTAATAAATATAATGCAAAAGGTTTTTTGAGGACATCAAGATGTGTTTGCAGCATGCTGAAGCTTTAGGATCTGGTTATGCCAAAGTGCATCAGGTTGCAGAATGAAATGGACTGTCAGAAAGAGGCTTTTTGTTGTCAGATATCTGCGAATCGAGGTTATCATCAAAGATGATGTATGTGCTAGACTGTACTGTGGCAAAACAGCCTGATAATGTATATTGTGCAGGTTAATGGAAAAAAAAAATCTACCATATAGCGTTAAATCCCAGATTATGGTTTTTGTAAATGGAATACTCATTTATTTTAAAAAGAAGTATTAATTTTCTAAAGAAGAAATAAAAGCTTCCTGAAGGGGAGGGAGGGGGGAGAATTACTTAATTGATCTAGGATGGTTTGATGCACTTGCATAATTTCATTGTGTAAGTGACTTGAAAATTTAATTGGTTTGGTGATGTAAAAGCCCAATACACATATAACTGTGATGTGTAGAAATTCTTTCAAATAGGTATTGTGAAATCTCTTCTGTCATTTTTCATCACATGTATCTTTGTGATGAGATTTCCAATTCCTTCATTTGTTGCATTTTTGAGTTTCCAGTCTTTCAGGAGAATAGACTTTTTTTTTTTCTTCCCTTAATTACAAAATCTCTCTTACAGCCTTATGCTATATTTACCTCGAGGTGTTTCCTCCTTTTAATGCTTTTTTTTTACTATTTTTATTTGCTACCCCTGAAGAGTAAACACCATTAATTTATTCTGTAGATGAGTTTGCTGGGTTTTGTTTAACCATTTATGGAAAAAAAAATTTACGTTCTCATTCTGCTTTTTATACCTAAAATACTGTAAAAAATAGGCTCTTTCCTGTCATCTAAGTTCTTGTGTTGCTTTGAATATGTGCTAATTCACCACCTGGTTGTCAGGTGCTGTATGGGGCCATCTCAAGCAATTTAGTAAAGGCTTAAGCCTCATACTAAATCTTCATCTTTTTCACGTGCCATGCAGATGACTAAAAATAGTGAAGATTGCTCACGAAGTGAGTTGATGTGTTAAGCCTCGTGGACTGCTTGGCAGTAATCCCTTTATTTAATGGCAACAGAGCTGAAGGCAGTTTTTATTGGGCTCAATTACTTCAAATAACTTATTTTAGTCTAAGGACATTCCTTGTATTTGCACTAGTCCTACCTGAAACAGTTGGTACCTACTGGTTTTGATCCTAAACAAATAGTTTTTATATACAGAATATAATTTTGCCTCCAAAGAAGAACTGGAGAGAGCAGTTCTTTAACACATCTTGTGGAAGAGTCTTTCATGTAAGGTGTGTTCAGTGTTACTATGCACACTGCTCCACAGCAGGATCTTCTGGCTCTTCCTAAGCTGTAGGTGAAGAAAATGTGGCTCTTCCTTAATGGTTCTGGTTTTAGTGCTTGGTTTTGTCTAGAAGAGTGTTCTAGAACTTTTTTTCTGTGACAGATTAAATAAATCTTTAGGAGTTTTCCTGAAATGTGTGTGCATTTTGTTTTGTTTTCCTGACAGGCAGTTATTCAAAATTGAAGGAGTTAAAAGTATTTTCTTTGGGCCAGATTTCATCACAATCACCAAGGTAAGCGGAACAGCGATTCAGATGTTCTAAAAGATGCGCTGGGATTCAGCTATCTAGTAAATGGCTGTAGAGAGGATCCATTCGGACTCTTGGGCATGCATAGTGAGAGTACCAGACGCAGTGTTCACAAGCGGCATAAAGGGATATATAATATAAAAGGGAGAAAAAAACCACAGGGTGTAGATAAGCACTGGATGAGGTTGCCCAGCAAAGTTTTAGGTTCTTTGATCTTGGAAGTGGTCAACATTGGACTGGATGAGGCCCGGTGCAACGGTGAAGTTGGCTCTGTGTTGAGCAGGAATCGGGATTAGATGACGTCCAGGGAATGCTTCCAGAGGAGATGATTGTCTGACGGGATGAAGTACATTGCAGGCAGTGCTGTGTTTACCCAAGGTGTGGAGCTCATGTCAGCAGAGATAAGGTGTTGCGTAGTAACCGTGCAGTTATGCTCTTACTGTGTGAAGAGCACAAGGCAATTCAGTAAACGATAATTTGGCTCAACGTTAAATGGAACCAAACGATCTTGAGTCTCTGAAACAGTTTGGTAAAAATAGGTGTCAAATAATGTATTTAGGAGACTTTCTTTTTCACGTCTTTAGCTAATCTTTTAATAGCACTTGGCTTGCAAGCAAGGAAACCTTTCTGTTTATTATAAATTGAGTCTTACTCAACTTTTTTTAGCAAAGCTGGACTTGGCAAAACTATGAAATCAAATCCAGGCATCAATTGTGAGAACCCATTGTGATATTTTTAATCTAAGAAGAATCTCTGCATAACTTATTATTAGGAGGTAGATACTCTGTGTTTATTCTTTTTTTTTCCCCTTTTGATTCTTATAGGAGAGTGAAGACCTGGATTGGAACTTACTGAAACCAGATATTTATGCAACTATAATGGATTTCTTTGCCTCTGGCTTACCTGTAGTTACTGATGAAGCACCCAGGACAGATACAGGTAAATCAAACTCTTCAGGAAGAGGACGGTTTTTGGTTTAGTTTTTGTGAATCCAGAAGAGCTTCCGCTTATACCTCAGAGAAGCATGCAGGAGAATTTAAAGTATAAACTGCTAAAATTAACACAGGAAGGAATTTGCAGACTGCCTGTGTTCTAATGGAAGCAATGCTGCGCTCACTGTATAGGAGCTGCTGGCCCATGTGTATAAAGCCTGGCTCTCATCTGCGGTCGTATGAGCGTATCTTCGCAGGAGCGGTGCTGAGCTATGCGTTTTGGCTGTGTGGGTGGTGTTCTGTTATACTTTGTGTGTGTATAAAATATTTTTTGAAGTTCTGAGGCTGCATTTAAAAAGCTGTGGGGTGTTGCTGCATATCCTTTTTGTATGGGCACCTACAAAGGGTTTTATTTTCCTCCTTAAATCAAAAAGGAGTGCCCAGGCTTAATGTCCATGCCTTAACAATAGGTTTATGGTCTTAAATGAACAAGAAATAGTAAGATGTCTTTTCCAAACTGTAATAGAAAGTAACGGAGACTAAATTACAATGTAACTCAAGGGCAGTTTTTCCTCATTTGCAACTTACCAACTTAAACAAATTTTCCAATGTTTTAAGGAACATTATTACTATTGAATTGCTCTCTGCTCTGTTATGTCTGGTTTTAATGTCAGTATTAACAGAGATTTTGTTTTATTTGAAAAGGTTGTCTTTAAAAATGCTTCTGTGACATTAACACTGAGCCTAAAATTGTATCTAGAGCTTCTAAGCCCAGACAGGTTCATAATTCTTCCCCTGCTGAATTTTTAAGTTGCTAAAACCTTCCTTCGGAGGACCCAGCCTTAACCAGTGCTTCCTTATTGGAAGTTGGTGCCACTGTTGTCTGTTAAGGCCTTTGCCTGCTGAGAACAACTCTGAACCAATACTGGGGTTTTTTTGGTGAAAGCCTGGGATGTAAATAAGGGCAGAGAAAGATACTTTGAATTTGGACTTGTGGGTTTTGGTTTCAGTCATTTCAGCAATGTTTTTATGTTGTTTCATTCAGCTGTTATAGATTTGCAGTATTAGTAATGATACTGGAATCCTCTCCAAGTTCTAATTTGCATGTTTTTCTTTTCCCAAGGTGCGTCGGAAGAAGATGATGAAGTTATACTGATGATTAAAGAACTGCTGGACACAAGAATAAGGTAAACCAGGAACCTTAGATCACTTAGATGGAGTGGCTGGGGTTTGGATTTATTAAGAAACAGTGCATTTTTGGTTGGGTGTGTGTGATTTCATGGTTCAGTATCTAGTGTGGGGGGGTTCAAAGTGCAAAACTGGCCAACACTGAGAGTGCTGTTTCCTCTAATTGAAAACTTTCTATCTAGCTTTCCTGTTTAAGCAAAGTATGTGCTGAACAGAGTCCTTATTGCTGAGTGATTTTAGAACATAATACATTTAAACAGGTTTGTTGGGTTTAACCTGGCTGGTTTTAAATAGTGAAAACAATGCCATCTTTTTCTTTTCTCCTCTGTTGTATTAATCTCTGTCTTCATTGTACTTCCCTTCCAAGTATTCCAAAGTAGTTTACATTCTTGTATTATACTCTAAAGCAAAATCTGCTAGTGGCTTTCTCTTGCTGTCTGGGCTTCATTCTGTTGCAGTTTTATTGGTATTCTAACACACAGCTTGAATTTAGAAACTGGTGGTAACTAATGAAGTCTCAAGAGTGGCTATGGATCATGTTGTTTACCTGTAGTATATTTTTATGCTCATTAATTGCCTCACAGAGTGAACTGAAAGGGATAAGCAACTTGACATTTTAGATGTAGGGGAAAATGCTTGATGTGTTTCTGAATCTGTGATACCCGATGGCGACATCTTCCCCAGCTCACAAATTCCAGGACCCAGAAGCTTGTGTGTGGGTCAAAATCATGGAGTTCAGTTTAATTATTCCAGAAGCTACGATGCTGCGTTTTAAAGTGATATCACTTAATTTCAAGATTTGGTTATCTCAGCTGACATATGGTACTGGTTAGCTTTCCTGAAAGGAATGGGGGAGAAAAGCAGAAATAAACTGAAACATCTTCCCCAAACATATATGAAACGTGTAACCCAAGTATATTGTATAAAGCCATGATAGCAAGTAGCATTCAGGAGGCCCTGCTCTCACTAGGTACATGGCTGTTTAAGCTCCCTCTGGTATGTTAGTCCTTGATTTCCCAGCGGCTGTTTGTAACAGTCAGAGGATTTCTGCCCAGATTTCTGGGTTTCCCCACCTTTTTCTTCCATTTCCTTCCCCCTGTACCCCTCGGTGGACCAAGAAGCTGTTGGTGAGAATATTAGCAGTAATGTATCTTAACTTCATTTTATAGTAGGATAGTTTACAGAAATATATATAAACCAGTGGTACATACAGAGCATTTACTGTTTAGTTGATCAAAAAATTATGCAAAGAAGTTGTCAGAAGGTGCAGAATGGAGGGAATGTAGATCTGAAAGGTCCTGTAGCGTGTTAGAACAGTTAATTTCAAATAAGAAAAATGGAATTTTTACTCATGTTCTTTGGCTTTCTGGAATGAAGATAATTTGCTATGGTGAGTTGTTAATAAATGTGTCCAATTCATAGGTTATTCTCTTAGGAGTGTAGTTCTCAAAGAGTTATTTTGGAAATCAGTATAAAGAGCTTCTGTTAGAGTAACTTGATGGTTTTAGCTTGGTCTGGAAAAATGTTGCTATGGGGATACAGTTACAATGCAGGGTATTTGTTGCTTGCAAAAGGAGAACAGGCTGCAGAAATGCTAATAGTACTGGGATCTGATCTTATCAGATGCTGGCTTCTTCACCAGTTAGCAGGATTAAGTTTTTATAGTTGAGTTTTTTCCTGATCTCTGTAAGCTATGGTGAACTGCCTGTTTATTTATGGAAGCCATACTGCAAAGACATACTGGTTAGCCTAGTCAGCTAACAGATGCACGTGCTCCTGTGGTAGGACAAACGCCTATTTGGCACATAACTGAGGCAATCATTGTTAGGTGTGGAGACTGCCTCAAGGCAAACCAGTATGTCTTTGCAGGCTGAATCAAACTCTACTCTTAAGGTGCTTACCCACGGCTCTAGAATTTCAATGGTTCTTTCGTGTGCTGCTGCATTTGTGTCAAATGTGTTTTGCTTAACATCCTACAGAAAAAACAGTAGCTGTCTATGTGAGAGCGTCCAGCACAGCGTGAGTTGGAAATTTGAACCAGGTGGTTGTAGAGAAAGAGGGCTTTAGTTACTATATCTTGACAGTTCTTTGTGTGTGTTAACTTTAGCTTTACTAAAGATTTCTGGAAGAAAACATATTTCAGCTATACTTGCTTTAAATTGAGTATCATGTTCCATCAGGCCGACAGTGCAAGAAGATGGTGGTGATGTTATTTATAAAGGCTTTGAGGATGGGATTGTACAGCTGAAGTTGCAGGGTTCATGCACCAGCTGTCCCAGTTCCATCATCACCCTGAAGAGCGGGATACAGAACATGCTCCAGTTCTACATCCCTGAAGTAGAAGGCGTGGAACAGGTGGGTTGGTGAGGGGTAGTAGCTGTTTTCTTTTTAAATGGAAAAGAAGGTCTTTGTCCCTTTCCAGCATGGACAGGTTGGCAGTTTAAGCAAAAAGTACAGGATGTATAGGTGTAGTTTACCTGAGTCGGAAACTGTATCTTAGCAAAAGATACAGAACCCTACAAAGTCCTGCACAATCCTGTGCACCAAAATACACTGGGGCCTGCCTGGCTGGAAAGCAGCTTTGCAGAAAAGGACCTGGGGTGCTGGTAGATGCCAAGTTCAGCCTGAGCCAGGAGTGTGCCTTTATGGCAAAGGTGGCTGAGGACACCTGGGCTGTATTTAAGGGGAGTATTGCCAGCAGGTTGATGGAGGCGATCCCTCATTGGACTGTCTCCTTTTCTACTGAGGAGCTCAGAACTGGGCACTGTTTGCCAGCAATTGTTACCTTTATGCTTTTGTGACTTTGGGTGATAACAAGCGACAAGCTTTTGTCCTCTAAAATGCAGATTCTTTTGCTTTCTCATTAAAAATCCGATATGCTGTAGTGATTGTTCTAGTGGCCTTTGTAATAACTTCACTAGCTCCAATTTCAGCTGCGTTTCCTCCTGGTATTTTTGATCACAAGTTTTTCTTTCCTTCGTCATGTGACTTGTCATTCAGCTGTGTAGAGTAACTGCTGTTCCCCTTGGGTCCAGCAGGGATTTAATGTAATAAATTCTTTAAACCCCTAGTCCTGTAGGATTGCATAAACTGTTTACCTAAGCTACTTCTGGGTTTGATTTCAGGTTGTTGACGACGATGATGACGTGGAGAAGGAAGCAAATTCTCCTTAAGCTAGCATCATCTATGGCCAAATAAGTATTTACCTCTTGGTGTATGTAAACTGTCTTTGTGCTGAGGAACAAATAAACTTGCCTTTCTTTTCAGGCAAAGAGTTGCATTTTTACCTGTGAAAATGCATCATCAGTTTAAGCAGTTTGTCCACTAATTTATTAAATGCCTGCATTCAAAAAAGAATCCTTTTGCTCCTCTTTGTACTCTGTGTGAAGAAAGAAATGGTGGGCTTCAGAACTGGTGATATGCCTCTGTGTTTTTCTTTCAAACCAAAAATTCAAGACTGAAAAAAAGAGAAGGCAGAAGTAAAGTTTCTTGACTGGTTTTTGTGCAAGAGAACTATTAAATGTTTATTCCCCCCAGCTTCCTTATGGGGCTTGCAGGACTCCCTGCCCTTGGTCTGTAACTGGGAAATTCAGGAATGTTAATTTTTTATCAAGTCTTGTTAAAAAGCTTTTTGATTCATATCAATTTTTTGTGTGAAAAATAACCTGTAACTTCTGATGTTCATTATAGAGGATGTAATATTGCCATCACTTGTGGAAAGTTACCTACTTGCTCACTACCACTGTGCAACCAATAGCAACAGAAGCAAAACGTGTGAGTTGTTTGTTATAAAAATCATATCTTTTAAAACAAATGTTAAGGAAGATGATCCTCATCAGCTTTAGTAAGTGGAGAGACTAATTAGCTTATTTAGAAGTAAAATTGTTCAGCCACCATTAGTGGTCTGTTTAAACTTGCGAAAGGTGGTTTCTCAACATCATACTCCAACATCAAGATGAATGTGCAGTGCTTAAGGGCACGAATTACATTTGTAGGATAGCAAAGAAAATTAATGTGTTTACCTATGCCATATCCTGTTTGTTCCTTCAGCAGTGCCAAAGAGCGCAGCGTATGTGTAACTTGGCTGCCCTGGCTGAGCAAGGGAAGACGTGGCAGAGCAGAACACGTTCCAGTTTTAGAGGCTATGGGAAGAGAAATATTTATTGTTCTGAAATTGTGATACGTAAATCAGGCTGTGCAAGTACTTCTGTTTACTCTTATGAGTAGGACTGAATTCCTTCCTGGTGCCTAGCTTTGGCAGATGGCTTTGCTAACAGAAATACTATTTCTTTTTGCTGCCACAACCAAGCTGAGTTTGCAGCCATTATTTGGCTTATGGTTATTATACTCTTATTCCCTGCGTACAAAGATTTGACAGCTTCTGGTGTGTTCCCCTTTTGCTCCTTGCCTGTGTAATTCCACTGAGTCCCTAAACAGGATCAATTAAGTCGTTGGAGAATCTTTTGTATAGCATGCAGTTCAACATGTGGTAGCCATAAACTTCATATTACTTGTTAGAAATTTGAAAATAATTATTGTAGCAAAATATTTCTCAGCTTTCATGGAGAGTAATAACCTACAGTCATTTAAATTACCCACTCAGTTTTTGGGAATTGGTTTGAAATTGCCATGTTTTCTTTACCCTGTTATAAAGTAAGCGATGTCTGATCTTACAAGTGTATCATGACAAAATTCCCCTCGAAGTAGGGTCAGACTATCCGAAAGGGAGTTTGTGCAAACATTATCACCGTGTTCTTTGTCAGTGAACCATAGAATGGTGAGCAATGTTTCTGGTTTCTGAAAAATAGAGCTTGTTAGGCCTAATTGGTCAAATTAATGCTCTATATAAGCCAAAGCTTAAACAGCAAAGTAGCTGTTTTGTGTGTTAAATAAAATGTCCTCTTAAAGATGTGGTCTTTATTCTTCAATGAAGCAGTCTTGTTTTTAATGGGGTTTTGATTTGTACAGATAGGACCAAATTAAGCCTGCCTGTATTGAGGCTGAAGATTGAGCATCTTGTGATCTTGAGATTGAAGAGATTCCATGTCTGGCATGTATCCTGTGTGTGCTCGAGCTCTGTCACGGAGAGAGAAGTGCATAGTGCTCACATCCCATCTGTTCTGTCCTGCTACAAAGTAAGCTCTTTAGGGCAGTGGTTGCATTTCTGCAGCATAAAGCAACGGTGGGGCTCTCCAGCTCTGGATAAACAAAAGCAGAGGGAGGGGGTTAAGTGCCCGTTCTCACTTGGGGAACAAAACCAAACCCAACCGTGTTTGCAGCATTAACAGTAACCAGAAATGCTAACGCTATGATAGCCCAATGTGGTAAAATCATCAGCCCAAATCATCAGGCGTTTCTGTGTGAACCTTCCAAGCCCTGTCTGAAACAGCTTAGTTCATGGATAAAATCCCCGTCAGTGAGAGGTGTCCCGTCTCCTCCACTCACCCAAAAATCCTTGCCCATTCACGGACACTGAGGCAAATGGGAATACAGTAACGACTACTCAGTGTTTAGCTTAGGAGTGAATGAGGTGGCCAGCGGCCTCGGCGACAGTACGGTCTGTAACGGGGTGGCCTTGCAGTTGTTTTTTTTAAGAGGGCTTGTCAGTTAGGTGGCTGGGAAGCTGTGCTGTACCGTAACGCTCCGGTCAGCGTGGGTTTTTGACTCTGAAGTTTTTCTATAAATTGCAGTTACTCATTGTGTTTATAGGAGTAATGACTACTTGAAACTATTCTGGTATTTTTTTTAAAGAGAAAAAAGTACTTTGGTATTTTTGCTGCGCCGTGGATAACTGCAAAATTACAGTCTGCCATTCAGCTGTTTATGTTTGCACCCATGTCAGATAGAGAAGGCACACAAAATCCATTCATGTTTTCTGAGCGCTGTTCTAGAACTCTCTTTTACAGGGAGTTGATTACAGCTATCTAAACTCTTGTCATCTTGGAACTGTTCACAGGTGGACATGTGCTTTTTGTTGGGATGTGACTCATTCCACGTTTCTAGGAGAAATCGGCCTGTTTGTCATCTGAAAATACTGTAGTGTACGCTGTGAGGCAGCTGACAGTCACAGCCCTTGCTGACAGCATTTTTGGAGCAGGTACTTCCAAGGTAGTAGCAGGAGGAAATACCTCATGCTACCTGATGTTAGAATTCAAAGTGCATTATGTGTCAAAAAAATATACTTTTTTTTTTTCTTCTTTTTTTTTTTTTTTCCTCTTTTCCTGGGAGGTGGTAGTCTTCACCAGTAAAATTCAGGACTTCAGCCAGGACTTCTATTTGAAGTATGTTGAGCTTGGAGAAGAAAGCAGGTATTCTTTTTCCCAGCCATGACCCTTTTTGCTAATTTTAAAACACTTGTATGTGTGAGAGAGAGTTTGGGAAACATTTTCACATTTCTCCGTTTGGTAGTGAGTTGCACGTGTATATTTGTGTGCACTATACATGGTAGTAAACCCACATGCTGTATGTACAGCAAACCTCAACAGAGGAACGTGGGGCATAAATAGTGGCTTGGGGGAGGGAAATCAAATAGCCACTTCAAGACTGAACACATGGAACTAAATTTCTGTATTTGTAAAATTCTGAGGAATTTGCACCGGATTGTTACATACAGAAGAATGAGCTAGCCTCAGTTTGACGGATTAATTTTTATAACATCAAGTATGGTATAGGGTTAAGTCATAAAAGTTTGGTATTTGCTGTGCTGCTGACGTGAGCTATGTATTTTGGGAGTGTTTGTAAGGACTTGTCTGTGGTCCTTCAGGGCCGGGGCATCCTACGTTATAAGCAGGGTGATCTCCTTTCAGTTTGCCCTCTGATAATGCTGTAGGTTATTTTAGGTGTGTAGTGAAGACCTTAAATTCTGCTGGGGGTAAGAAGTCATGAACTGGGAGCTGCTGCAGGGCAGCAAAGAAACCCCGTTAAGAGCAATAAAGCAGCAGGTGAATCAGGTGTGCCCGTCAGATCAGTAGTGGAGTGTCTGAACAGTGGCCAAAGCTGAGGAGAGCAGGATTTCTGTGCCAGGGTCGACTGTGGTTCTGGCGATCACCTTCTGATGGGTTGGTAGTTCCCTTCTCATCTGCGAGATCATCTGCCAGTGCCACAAGGCATTTCGTAATGTTACAAGATGTGGAGGTGGAAAAGGAAATCGGAATTTGGAGTGAGCCCCCCTCCACAGCTGACAAAGGGGCTGTAAAGCACTCGGTGAGCTGCTTGGTCACAGCTCCGCGCAAGCCAGTCCTGGGAACTGGGACTAACTGGGAGGTAAAGCACTGGGTGAGCCACTCGTTGCAGCTCCACATAAGCCAGTCCTGGGAACTGGGACAAACTGGGAGCCACTTGTTGCAGCAGAGCAGGGGGCTGTGTGCTGGCTGCCGGCCGATGATTCCCGGGTGGGCAACATTCCCGCTCCGGGTTGTGTTCAGCCGGGCTTTGCCAGCAGCGAGCCCCAAATCTG
>JAVJGJ010000038.1:5657822-5670682 GCA_035590215.1 Microhierax caerulescens | reverse complement strand
GCTTCGACCGCGGCGAGGAGGGGCCCCGGCGCCGTTATCTGGGGATGTCATCACCCGGCCGGCGGCCCGCGTACGGCTCCCCGGGGGAGGCATCTTGTAACGCGTTAATAACTTGCAAGGGCGAATTGGCCCGCAATCAGGCGCAGCTGTGGCCGCGCCGTGCAAAGGCCGGCACCCGCCGCTCCCCGGGGCCGGCACCCGGCGCTGGCGGTGGGTCCGGGCTCGGCGGCGGCGGTGCGGAGGGTGGCGGCAGCCCAGACCCGTGCCGGGTGGGCTGGAGGTGCCTGCAGGCTGTGGCTTTCCAAAGCAGCCAGGTGACACGGGAGCCTCTGCCCGGGGAACATCAGCAACACGCGCCGTGCAGGGAGGGACGCAGCTGGGAACGCAGCGCTGGGCATGGCAGAGCAACCGCTCCCGCTTGTACAGGGAAACTCTTGTCTGTTGTTGTTATTTTTTTTTTAGGCGTTACAGCTGCTGATGTGGATGCTCGTGTAGGTCGTGAGGCAGGCGGGGAAATGGGCTCAAACCCGGCGTCGAAGTGTCGGTTGCGGGGTGGTGCAGCAGCTCATCTCCGCCCGTTCGCATCCCGGCGGAGCTTCCCTGCCTTGAGCACGTGCCTTGGGTGCGCTGGAGCACGAGCCAGCGAGGCTCGTTCCCCAGGGTCACTTTGGTACTTTGCACTCCCGTTTGTCACGTTAGTACAGTTACTCATCTCGTCGTTTGGATGCAGCAGTAGAATTCATCCTTTCCCTTCCTCTTCCATTCTGTCACGTTGGCTCCATGTCTTTCCATGCAAATCTACACAACAGTGACTCTTCTTCTTTGTCTTCCCATGTTTCCTCCTTTGTTTTTTTTTTTCTGTATTTTTATGTGCAAAATTATAAGGGCGCTGTAAGCAAGACTGTGGGTTTTATACTTGCTATGCAAATTGCCATATTCCATTGTTTTTGTGGGGCTGAAGTGGCACCACCTTCAAATTGTCAAGCCTGTGGAGCGCTACAAAGAAGTGCTCCGAAATTCATACTTCAGCTTACATTTAACACTATGTTAATTTGCGTTAAAAGTACAAAGTGGAGCGAAGCTAAGAATAGAAGGCATAATTATGATTATAAATAGCTTGCTGCAAGAATAGGGATGGTTTTGGTGCCTTGTGCTTGCCTTATGTGAGGTCCAGAGTGTGAACTGTGTGATATTAACGTTCTGCTCTTTGTCTTTTTAATTGCAATAAGCCCTGAAAATGCTGTGGGAGTTAATTGGTTGTGTTCAAGATTTAATGTGTTTCTCCCCTTTTTGATAGAAGCAAAGTTCTTCTCGGATACTGAAACGTTTGATGAAGTGGTAAGAAAGGCATCAAGCATTACTGGCTCTGTTGTTGTGTCCTGTTCTGGGAGCCAGAGGTAGATCCTACAGCGAGAAACGAGAAGAAGAGAGCATTAACTGAGCACGTTAATACAGAAAAATGAGCCTTGGAAGTTGAGGAGCTTCTGAGTGCAGGAAGTGTGTGGCCAAAGGCAGTTAAGGTTTCTGTAGGGAACAGGAGGGGAACTGTTTGGAGTCTGAGGGTGCTACCACATGAACTCTTGTGACTTGCGGTTCAGCGCCGTTGGCAGAAGCCAAGGAACACAGCCTCCTGTGCTGCGGCCGTCCACGGTCCGGCTGGCGAGCACAAGGCAAAAGGAACAGTGGGCTCTGCTCACAGTGGGAAACATGAGTTGCAGTGGCAGGGTGGGCGTTTTTCCGTACGGCACCAGTAGACTCCAGCAAAGGAACAAGATGAACAGACTGAGGTGTTGTTCTCTGAGATCGCCCTGCAAGTGTCATACGTAGGCAGAGCTGGCTTGTGATGCTCCGAGTACTTACGCTAACAAGGCTTAATTGTCTCCCCTAGCTGACGTGATGAGTGTCTTGGAGCAGAGGGCTCTGATTTCTCGTACCGTGCCCTGCAAAAGATCTGAGTAGCCATGTTACACAGTGTTGTAGTGAGAGCTGTGTGGGCCTGGTTGCTTGTACGAACCCTCAGACAACATTTCGTAATAGAATCGTAAGTCAGGATATGGATTGCTTCGTCTTGCCACGCTGTCTGGTGGTTACGTGGTCTGCATTCAGATTTTTATCCAGTTCGGCTCACATAGAAAGGTACTTACTAAGATGAGCCTTTTTTAGAACAAAGTGACAATGCTGCTGCTGTTACCTGAGCTCGCCCGTGACGGCTTCAGGGCTGGAATTACCAACACAGTGTTTTCAGCATACTGGTAATCTGATGTTCAGGTGTATGTGTATGGGATCTTGCAAGATCCCATGGTCTGATGTGCTCGTACCACTTGACAGGTTATGGAAAGCAACCTCAAAGTTCAGTTCCTTGATGCATAACATAAATAACGGGCCTGCTGTGCGTATGTTTTGGTTTTGATAGTGTAAGGGAAAAATAGGGTTCGTTCCTCGTGTGTATACAGACTTGCAGTTAAAAACCTAGCCAGGTATAAATTGAATATGGTTTGGTCTGAATGCACCAAACCAGTTCAATGGCATCTATGAAATAGTTTGGAAAACAGGTTTTTCAAGGTAGCTTGATAGACTGTTCTGTAAATAAGTAAACCTGTCGTATGCCGTGACTTCTTAAACCATGAAAAGGGACTGGAGAATTTAGTTCCTGTATTACTGGCGATTGCTGAAGATAAAAACAGGTTTAAGAAAGACTCGAGTTTCAAGTGTTGGGGTTGCACGGACATCGGTGGGGCTGCCCTCCCGCCTGCTGAAACACCGTTTGTATGCCTGGGTGCACCTTCTGTGAAGCACGGGGTAGTGGCTCTTGCCCAGAGCGAGTCCCTGTTTACTCCAGACAGAAACCTGGCCCTCCTTAGCTGGAGAGAGGCGTGTGCCTGGGCAGTAAAAGCATCCAGTGGGCAAATGTGGTTCTCCACCGAGTGGATGCTCCTCTGCCTCGCTTTTCTGCCAGTGCAGCCTTGACAAACTGAATGCAAACTCCCGAATACAGCTTGCAGACGTCGTATTGACAGTCTGCTTGTTTCTGACCTTGTTTCTGACCAAGAATCCGCCGTGTTTTGGTACGTCGGGGCTGGCACAGCGTTCTGCCTCAGCCAGCCACTGGGCAGCGGGTCGCAGGAGCCTGGCCAGTGGCTTTGGTGCATCGGTTCCGCGACTTTGTTCTGCACGACGATTGCTGTCTGGGTTAGAACTTGCCTGGTGTCTCCCCTGCTGTAGTTGGAAGAAGAATATTTTTATTGCTTTTCCTAGACTGTAATGTAGATAATGTATGTGGTATGTAGGAGCCTGCATCTAATTTGTTGAAGACTTGAGGCCTAATAATCATCACGAGGATAAAGGGTTCTTTGGAATTGCCAGGTGGATGTGCTGATAACATCATCTGTTGAAATGGTTTTAACAGTATATGGTATGGTATAAAGGAATTTGTAAATCCAACAGTTAACCTAGCCTGAAGGCTTTCCTGCTTGTGTAGGAGAAGGATTAGGAGAAGCTGTTCCTGAGTAACTTCACGTATTCAGGATGCTGGAGAAGGTAATTTATTCTTACCTGGAAGCAGTGATTCACTTCATTTGCCTGTGAACTTACCATGAAATAAAGGAACATGAGCACTGAAAAGGTCACAGGAAAATGAAGTTCTCAAAAGTGTTTTGGTGACACTCAGCAACAGAAATACTGAATGTCCATTTGGTGAAAATGCTCTTCTGGTAAAGTCTGTCAGCTGTCTGTCGTGAAGTCTTTAAGGTGTCCCAGTTTGTGCTTAATTATTTAAAATAATTTCTAAAGACCGCTGAGTTTCACAAGAGCTGAATACCTGTTCTGGTGGTTCACCAAGTAAGGTTTTTAAGACAAACCTGCAAGAAAGGAAATGTTTTGTGTTCTACAGTATATTGTTCAAGTTATGTTACGTAAGAGAAATACATCCCGGACTTTCTGCGGTGGAGTCTTAGTGTGATTCAAGAACCGTATGATAAGCTGACGTGCTTTGAACAACTTTTCAGTCTGTATGAACAAAGTCCTGCGTCAAGCTACTAGTTGCAATGTTTTATTATGTTGTAAAGCATGGTTCTAACCCTGAAGTATATTAGTGTATTCCAGACAGGGGTATTGTGTTTTCTGAGCCTGTCAGATACAAATTCCTGGGGTGTGCTTGCTGCTGTCTTATGTTAGCTGGGAATTCACAATTGCAGACGGTGCTGGACTAGAAGGAAGTTCACAGGGTTTTTTTTTTTTGTTTCACATAGCATGTTTCACCTTGAACAATGCCAGCTCAAGGCTTGTCCAGGTGGTGTAATTAAACGTCGTTCATATATCCTGGTTTTCTGTAACACCTCCTCTTTCTGGCTGCTTCTGGAGCTGAATTACAGAGGGCAGGTGTGGCGTTATTATTGAAAAACACTTGGAGTTGGATGGTGTGTAAATGTGTAAGTTGAGCTGAAACTGAAATTCTTCTTTTCAGGTCTGCTAGGGACTCGAAATTTGCGGTTGGGTCGGTTTCAGGGATGTTCTGTTTTGGACTTAAAGTTTTGCACATTTTCAGCACCTGGCATCTAGGCTTGCGAGGGGGGATGAGCTGGTGGTGCACCAGATGGGACCCTGATGGAAATTTGCTAGATTTGCGTGGGAATTTCATCAAAACCAACATGTTTCCATTGACTGTGTAATTTAAATGAATTGTCACTTTGACGGAAAAATTGGCACTTTTGTGACAGCGCTCCTCATGGAAGCCTTCAAGCAGCTGTAAAGATCTGTGCAGTTGATATCTTTTCTTTTTCTAAATCGTGGAGATTGATTTGAATATAAGCACAGGGAGGGAGAGAGCAGGGCTTTAACAAGACATTGCCATTTGGAGAAAAACACGTCTCTGGGGTGGGGAAGAAAGGTCTTTTGTAGCCTAAACTGCAAGGTAGGGTTGTGTGCTGCGTTCCACCTCGGAGAAGGCTATGTTTTGTAGCTGAATGAAGTGATCCTTTGTTCAGCTTTTGAGTAAAAAGAGGTTCTTTTCCTAAAGGGCTTTGCGCCCTGCTGGGATGTATCACCTGAGCGCCCTTCGACTCGGCACCGCCACGCTCCTTTCCGTACATTTACACAGACAGGACCGAAGGCTTAAAATCTAATTCTAGAGCAGAATTAATCTGCGGAGCCTGTATTGGTGGCTGCTGGGAGAAATAAACATTTTTCAGAAATACACTTAGATCAGTGAAGCATAGTAAGTGTTTAATGCTTTGGTCTTTTTTTTCTCATCAGTGTTTCTGTCGAGGACAGTGGAATTGTGCTTAAAAGATGGAAGTGATTAAGAGATGTGATTGCTCATATATTCCTGAATAATCCAATAGTTAGGGTAGAGCCAGTAAAAATGCTGTTTTCTAAATGTGGATTGAAATTTTCTCCAGCTATGAAGAATTGCATCATTATGGGATGTTTGAAAAGGGAAAATGAAATGCATTTGAAAATGTTTCCGGTAAATGAAACTGTTATTTACACATAATTCCTTGTGATCAAGTGTCATAAATGGGTGAAAAGCCTTCAAATATTTGATTTTAGCTTGCAGATTAGTAAGTCATGTGTTTAGGAGGACTTGTGTTCATTTTCAGCTCTCTTATTGTCCCTTTTTTAACTTTATGCATAATTTTTACATATTATTTTTACTTCATTTTTTCCTGTTTTCTCCAAGGTGAGTTTTTTAAACCTGCTTGTCTTACTTGCCTGATCATTCCTAAAATTTGTCGATCATAGGTGAGTTCTTAGAATTTTATTTTCATAGTGGTGTCTCCATTAGCACTCCAGGTGTTTTCCTCTGGAGATCTAAAAGCTGAGCTGAATCAAAACTGAATCTCCCAATGTTTACAGGCTTGGGGATTTTATTAGGAGCGTGTCCACATAGTTCACAGCGTTGATACTGTATTTGCATTTCTTTTACTTGGCTTGTTTTTCAGTCTCTGTGTTTTCTGATAAGAAGCACTGAATTCCTTGGTTTTGTTTTGGTGGGTTTTTTTTTTTGTATTCTTAGAGTCCTATTTTTTTCACAGTCCTTGTGAATAATCTTAATAAAATTGTGCTGTGATTAGTAGATTATTTTTTTTCCAATGCCTGAGACAAATGCCAAGTTGGCTCCTTTCTAGATAGATGCTTTCTGCTTGTTTACAGTATGCATGGAAATAAACAGTGCCGGTTTTCAGTCTCGTTCCAGATGAGCCATCCCTTCCCGGAGGAGGCCGGTGCCTGCCCCGTGCCCTGTACCTGCGTTTTGTTGTACGCGGCTGGCAGCTGTGATCTGTTTCAAGCAGTCAAGTTTTGGGTTGTTGGGTGGTTTTTTTCAGTTCAGGTGTTACTGAGTTTGTTAAAATGTGCAGAGAAAACCCACTTTCCAAGCCACAGTCTGATTTCAATTCCGATTTAACAAGAAGATACCCAAAGTCAGCCCTGCCTTGAGGGAAATAGTTCTGGGTTTAAGCCTTTTGATTTGTTTTGTTTGTTGTTGGGCTTTTTTGTTCAAAGTAAGTTGCAATCCTCGCGCCAGAAGCAGGATGGAGACTAAAATGATCAACTCACATTTGCAAAACTATTTTATGTAAGGAAACCGAGTTTCTGCTTAATAATTGTGCCCATCTATAGAGTTAAACTTCTTTTTCACATGGAAGACTTGGATTTTTGTGGCTTTGCTGGGCCTCCAGGCGTGTGGTTTCCCGGTGTCCCCCGGCCCCTCTGGGCTGTGCCCGTGTCACCAGTTGCAGATGTGCTGGGCGGTGCTGGGGGGACGGGGCTCTGCGCTCTCTGCGTTGGGCTCCCCAGTACACCTCAGTGGAAAATACCCTCGTTTAAAATGCAGCGTCGCAGCCTGGAGAGCAGCTGGGTTTTCGTAGCGGTGTGCCTGGTGGCATTACAGGGGTGATGCCCGATGTCCCTGGGGCGCAGGGGAGAGCCACCTCCGAGTCCCCGTGGCATGCTGCTGTTTAAACCTGCTTGTCTTACGTGCCTGATCGTTCCTAAAATGTGTCGATCCCAGGTGAGTTCTTAGAATTTTTTTTTCGTAGTGGTGTCTCCATTATCACTCCAGGTATTTTCCTCTGGAGATCTAAAAGCTGAGCTGAATCAAACCCGAATCTCCCAGTGTTTAGAGGGGGGGCCTGGAGATGCTGATGGGTGGCCAAGGGGGGATGTGAGGTGGGGGGCAGGCTGCTTACAATAAGCTTGCTGTCCTGTTTGCACTGCTTCCCCCCACCTTTCCTACAGCCCTCCTTGGTGCGTACCCATCTACCCATCACACCGTTGCGCATGTTCCTTCCCCGAGCCTTGCAGTGGCTCTCACCCTTCACGTGCCAGCTTGACAGCCCGTCCCGTTCGCGCCCCCCGTTTGCTCAGCCGGTGCCCTGCCGGAGAAGGGCTCCCCTGTGCTCCCGTCAGCGGCTCTTGTGCCTCTCACGCTGCGGCTGTTCGCCGCAGGGACCCTCTCGCCGCAGCCAGCCTGGCGTTCGAACTCCGGAGCCTTAACGCTCGTCCTCGGTCCCTGTTTGCTCAGAAGGACGTATCCTGCTTTTGAGTGGCCCTTGGTGGTGTGCCGTGGTGGTGGAATAACTTACTGGGTGGGACTGGTTACGCTGGAGCGAGGTGGCCGATGCCGCCGAGGGGGCTGTGGGGATGGGGGAGGCGCCTGCAGGGCGGTTCGGCAGGGTGAGGGGCTGCCCGGAGAGCTTTGGGTGGGAAGGGGAGCCTCAGCGTCTGCTTCCGAGGGACGGAGAGAGATTTCAACTCCGAAATTTAGCTAATTTGGGAAAACGTACACAGCATTCCCGTTCCCATCGTTACTCATGCTGGTTATAATTACACCTTCTGAAGCAGCTTTACTTTGGGTGCCGTGGTAGGTGGCTTTGGGGAAAAGGGAAATGGCAGGAGCCGCTGGAACCTTCTGGAAGACATCTCGTGTGCTTGTTTTCTCTGCTCTGTGGTGGACATTAGTTATTTTTTTGTGTAACGCTACCGCTGCGTTGAGCGTCTGTTTGGGAAGTTTCTGGTAAATACGGAGAGAGGGGCTTTTCCAGCTGCCTGCTAGTAAAGCAGCCTGCTTTGTGCTGCCGTTGCGAGACCTGGAAGTCATTTAAAGGATTTTAGGCATCCAAGATACATGTGCCGAAATGTGCCGTCCTTCAGCCGGGATGACAGCTATTTGGAGTCAGTTCACTTGTAAACAGGGAGGCTGCTGTTTGCCTGAAAAATGCAGAAATTTTAGAAACAGAGCAAACTAAGTCTCTCGAATTGGAAAACTTTTTCTTTTCTTTTTTTTTTTTTTTTCCCAGAAGGGTTGGGAGGAGGGTTTGGAGCTTGAGGGTGTGGGGGAAGCATCCTTCAGAGGAGGCTTTGGAGATAGAGCAGAGGTTGTTAACTGCTGCCGGTGTTTATCTGTTGAACTTTCAGCTGTGAATTGCCCGGTTTGCGGAGGAGGACCTCGCTGTGTCGGTGTCATTACTGGTTCCAGTGGAACAAATGCCATCAGGAGATGGCAGCAGCAGCCCTGGGTGCAGGGTTGCTTCGGGATGTTAGGAGCAATGGAAGCGAAACTGCATATTTTTGTAAGCTTGGTCCTGATAGCCTTGCAGGTGGTTATCAGAAAAGGCTTTGGGTTTTGTGGAAATGAAGGTAGAAGCTAAAGAAACCAATGGAAAAGCTCCTTTTTTTTCCCCTTTTTTTCCTTTTTTTTTTTTTTTTTTTTCTTCATCTGACTGGGTGGTTTCAGAGGGAGGAACAACAGAACGTGCACCTAATTCTTTCTAGCAAGACGTGGAGTGCTCTTTTTGCTGCAGAGCTGTGGGGAGGTGTAACTTCTGGTGCTCTGGGAACGGGGAGGTGAAGCTCGCGAACAAACTTGTCCCGAGACCCATAGCCAGAGTCCATGGAAAAGGGAGAAGAGTGGGAAAACGTCAGAATGGTACCTGGCTGCACACGACCTCGTTGTCCCCGCTCAGGCTAAAAGTCACTTGTGAATGTTTCAGCACTTTGCTGTGTGGTATGCAGAGCATCCATCAAGTCTGAGTAGCCCATGTTTCTACTTACAAAATAAATTAAGACATCAAAAGGCTTTGAATTATTTAGTTCAATTCCAACACACAAGCAGCTGAAGAATGCAGGTTTTCTAATGTTCTGTACAATAAACTGTGGGTGAGCAAAGATGGAGCAAAGATAGTGGTTCCCAAAATCATCTTGGGAGTAAAACCGTTCACATGAACAGAAGTTGGGAGCTGTGAGGCCGGCTGTGTGGCAGTGCTATCAGGAAGGAATTAAAGATTTTGGATGCCTTTAAAAGGACTTTGGTTTTGTGTGTGTGCAACTGAACGCCATTCTCCTCCAGGGGTTTTGGTGAAGTTTCTCAAATGACAAACCTTGAATTACCGGTCACGTATATGGATGTCTGTGTGAAACCCATCTTCCTTTTATTCCATGCAGATATTTTTCTCCTTGGAAATGTTAGACAGGGTGAAATGGTAGATTTCAAGTACAGATATTTCTAGCATGCAGTGAATATCTTCTCATGCTGCTGCTTCCCGATGGCACCAAAGGAAATCTTTCTGAAATAGAGCCGTAGTTGGCATTAGAAATCTAGGAATTTGTGTGTCCCCATCACTGCTTAAAAATAGAAGCAACAATTTATCTTCCTTTGCAACCTACAGGAAAAATAGCTCGATTAGTTTGAGGGTATTTGCATGAGTTAAATGGTTGGTTGTTTTGGTTTTTTTTTCTTAGTGAGTCTGTGGGAGGAACTTAGAGAAAGCTGTTCAAGGAAGAATTCCTTTTGAAGATGGTTCTTCAGCATGCAAAGCTCAGTGTTACTGCACCTTGAATTTTTCATCTGCAGTGATTAGTTTCCTGTCCCCTGCGTTGTCTCCTGCTGTCCTGCTCCTTCTGTCGTGCGGGTCCAGCTCACGTGCAGATTCTCTCTCCCATGGCGCCCAGGCTCGTCCCGTTTAGTTGCTTTCGGTGTCACCGCAGAGGTGCTGGCGTTCTGTCGTTGGTCTCTTCCGTGTTAGCGGCATCGTCTCCGTTGGACCTCAGGCGGGATAAGGAAGAGCTGTGGAGGCGGTGGTACCTTCCTGCGGGGTGGTCTCAGCACCAAGGCCCCTTTGAGGATTCGTTACGCGCGCGTGCTGAGCAGATGGCACATGCGGAGATTCCTCAGCTGTGATTTTGTTTAAGGCTCTGCTCTTTTCCCCTACAGGCATCTTTGCTTACCTGAACTACCATGTTCCCCGGACCAGAAGGGAGATCCTGGAGACCCTCATCAAAGGGCTCCAGCGGCTGGAGTACAGAGGCTATGATTCTGCAGGTAGCTCGCTCTGAGCGAGTGATTCTTTTTGGAATTTTGGCTTGTAAATGGTGATTCTCGTGGCGCGTTTGTGGATGGCGTTTCTACTGTCCTCTGCTCTTGAAGGCTGAAACACAAACTGGATGTGCCTGGGGTCATGTGGTCAGAGGTCCGGATTAACTTCAGCATCCAGATTTCTGTGAACGTTCTTGATGCCCGTGAGGCTTTAAAATACCTGCAAGATGACAAAGGGAAAAAGTCACTTCTGATCTAAGGGGCTTCTTGCCTTTATTTGGAGGGTCAGCTGTTGGGAGAAAGGGCACTGTGGGGGAAAAAAATAATAATTCAGCAGTATTTATTTATATAAGATACTGTAATACCCCTTCTGCACTTCACGCTCTTTCCTCGTGTTCTGTGGTGGTGCTTAGGTGTGGGAATCGATGGTGGAAATGACAAGGACTGGGAAGCTAACGCGTGCAAAATCCAGCTTATCAAACAGAAGGGGAAAGTGAAGGCTCTGGATGAAGAGGTTCACAGTACGTATTTTATTTCCCTGTTGGTCTTGGCCTTCTCTCTTTCCTTGAAATGTCCTCTGACCTCATTTGTGTTTTGAGTGTCACCTGCTTTACCCAGAAACACTGTCTTTCCAAATAACTCGTGTAGAAAGCACCTGAGGTGTAAACGCTTGTGTGCTGTGAAGAACCCAGTGATCCTGTGGGTGTTGTCATGAAGTTACAGAGAAGTCCGATTTCTCAAGACAAATGAATCATATCCTGTTAAAGTAAAATAGACCTGAAATACATTGTAGGAAACAGACCCAAAAAAAAAACAACCCATACCAAAAAAAACCCCAAACAAAAATACTCCTTAAGCTGCAGAAAGGGGAATAACTGGCACATAATTATCAGAGACCTAGAGCTTGGGCAAAAAGAGAAATTCTTTCATGACTTCACCAGTTGAATTTTAAATTTTGATATGTAATGCTTGTCCCAGCTACGGCTGTCCGTCTGAGTGGTGATGGGCTATGCAGCTGGCTTCAGGAAAGCACTGATGTGCGTGTGCAGCTGCCAGATTGATGAGAGCGCGGAGTGAGGACTTCTGCATCCATTTCTGCCTCTCTGGGTTACCTTGATTTAAATGTTCAGTTCATCAAATCTGCGCGCATGGCAAGGAAACACCAAGTTGTTGGGTGTGGAATACAGGTCAGCGGTGTGAGAACAGGGAGATGCTTTTCAGAGGAGTAAAGATCTCTCGTTTGCATTCCAGAGCTGCCGTGTTGCTGTAACTGAACTTCAAACCTGTGCTGGCACCACGCTCAGGAGCAGGGTGCTCTTTGTCCGGCGGGGAGCGGGGCAGGTCTAGTCATAGCGTAGAGGAAACCAGGGCCCTGAAAAGGCCAGGCGAGGCGGTGTGTGCGTTACAGAAATGGGAGAATCACAAAATATTTCTGAATGTTTGCCTCCCGAAGAAGATTGCAGGATATACGGTTCCGAAGAGATTGTGGAGATGCTTACAGAACAAAAGGAATATTATTATTATTATTATTTTTTAAACCAAAGAAACATTAATGCTAATGGCATGCTTTCTAGAGACAAGGGTTAGTGATGAATATTCTGACCATAGTTGCACGTAACCATGAAGCGGGCCGGTCGGTCACAGCTGACAGGATGGCAAGGTGCAGCCCTGAGAGATAAAATTAAGGCTGGATTCTTTCTTAAAGTTGTTTTATTTTATTTTATTTTGGGGGGGTGAGGAATGTGAGAGGTTGCTTGCGTGCATCTGTGTTCTGAATGCCCTGAGAACAAACTTTTTTGTTGGTTTTTTTTTTTTTTTTTTTTTTTTTGGTGTTTTGTTGGATTTGCGGACGGTGTTTCCTGGTCGGTGTTGCTGTCCTGTGGACCCCGGTGGCCTGGCGAGGCGCCCACCCTGACCTTGGGGTAGGGCAGCCCCCCAGTGCTAAGAACGTCTCTTACTTCTGCAGAGCAACAGGACATGGACCTCGACATCGAGTTTGACGTGCACCTTGGCATCGCCCATACCCGCTGGGCTACCCACGGCGAGCCCAGTCCTATCAACAGCCACCCGCAGCGCTCGGATAAAAACAACGGTGAGTGTGGCTGTGTCCCCGGCGGGTCTGGGGGCGTCTGGGAAAGCTGTCGCTGGTGCCGGGGGGGGGCTTGTCGCAGGCTGTGGGGCTGACCCCAGTTACTGTGAAGCTGGGGGGGGTTGGGTTTGATTTCTGGCCGTGGGGCGCCTGCAGCAGGGAACAGTCGCAGGCAGGGTTGGGGTTCATGGGCGCAGTGTGAGGAGGGGGTAGACGCAGAATGAACTTGAACGCAAAGAGTTTTCGTGGCCGTCCTGTGGCGTGGGATTTTGGCTTTTCCCCCCTCCCACTGTTTGTGGGTTTTCATAATCGCCGCTGCACGGAGGGGGGTTGCTGCGCTCAGCCGGGCTGCTGTTGGGGTGCCCCCCGCGTGCTGCCCGCGGGCTGGGGGCCACCGGCTGCTCCAGCCCCTTCAGAAACGGCGGGATCGCGGTGGCCCTGGTCCCACCCGGCTCATTG
>JAVJGJ010000038.1:5637932-5651967 GCA_035590215.1 Microhierax caerulescens | reverse complement strand
AAGAGGCACGTCCTCCCTCCTGATTATAGTGTGAATCTGAATTGCAGCTTCTGGCAGAAGCAGTAAAGTCGACCTGAAGCTGGAACTTCATCCCCTTTATTCATTC
This sequence comes from Microhierax caerulescens, assembly GCA_035590215.1. Lineage (NCBI taxonomy): Eukaryota > Metazoa > Chordata > Aves > Falconiformes > Falconidae > Microhierax > Microhierax caerulescens. The sequence goes on along the minus strand of JAVJGJ010000038.1, from coordinate 5,651,861 downwards.
ATCTGGGTGAACCGCTTTTAATTCACGCTAAATACTTAATTTTTTTTAAAGGCTAACCCATCCTATGTGATGTGATGAGCTGAGTTCACACCTGAGAGTGCTTCAGTGGCCTGGGGCACTGGCAGCTCAGCGGGGGAGTCTGTGCTCTTGTGCTGGAGGAGAAACGAACCTCGGTTTGGTGAAAGGTGAACTGTACTGGTTCTCTCTCAGGAGCTGGTTTGCCTGAATCCAAACATTAGGCGAGGTTTTTTTTAATTTTTACCAAGCATTCTCTCTCTTAAGTCAATGTAAAGTATTTAGAGTCAAATTCTGACGTCACGGTTAACCTTAATTCCCGGGGGCTTTAAGAACCGCAGCCCCTCGGCTGTCACGGCCACTAAGCCTTTCCTGAAAAATTTACCCCCCTGACCGCTTTTCATCCACCTGTTAATTCTCTGTGACGTCTCCATTCTTTGATTTAGAAGGGAAAATATTAAAAGATTACTTCTGTGTTGCCTCTGAATTCTAGTATTTGGCTGGTAGGTGCTGTAGAGCAACAATCCAGTTTATCTATAAATGGCCAGTCCCTGGACAAATGCATAGATAATGTAAGAGCCACAACGGGCTGATCATACTCACTGTAACTATTTGACCACTCCTTGGTAAAAGAGTGTATATATGTGTGTGTGTGTGTATATATATATATATATATAGTGCATGTGTCTGTGCACAGCACAAACATGTTCCAGTTCCAGCGCAGGGCAGAATCTGTAACGTAGGAAAGCAATGCAGCATAGTAACGTCAATGCAGGGAAATGTTCTGTTTTGAGAAACAAAATGTGCATGTTTTGATCAAGTATGGGTGCTTCCGTTGGAGAACGGCCGCTAACACCTTTGCTCTGTCCTTTCTCAACAACAAATCTGTCTGTCCTGTCTCAACAACACAGGAGCTGTTTTCCTCATTTACTGACTCAGTAACTGGAGGGCTCTAAATTGTTGGCTGAGTAGAACCTTCTTATTTGAGTGTCAACGTGAAAGCAGTATTTTTTCTTCGTATTTTCATTTACAGAAGTATAAATGTAAAAATCCTGAGCTCTGCTTACATCACTGCGTCAGATTGGTATCCAGTGGGTGAAACCCAACATCAGAGCTTATGGGATAAATATATAACAGAGTAACTTCAAGTTGTTATTCTTCAGCAGTAAGCGCATTTTGCTAGATAAACTGATTAATCCACCCCCACCCTGTACCATACTGTGCACAACGACTGGCAAATAATTTTGTGCGCGGTCAGTGCTGAGCAGTAGGTGTTGTGGTCCTCAATTCCTGATGAGCTGCGCCACCAAGAGGGATTTTCTGCAGTTAAAGAGGAGGGGGAGGATCAGAGATATTGGGAATTGCTAGAAAGGATCCCTGGTGAAACGCTGAACTTTTAAAAAGGCTTAGTACAAGTTTTTCAGAAGTCAGCTCTTCGGTGCCCTTCGGTACCTAGGTCCTTCCCTGGCAGTAGCGTAAGGCTCGCAGCAGTTTACCAGCTGTACAATTTTTGGATCAGAACACGGTGGTTGTATTCGATAGCTCAGGAACAACGCCGAGTACTTAATCATGGGTTTCCTGATCTGTGCCTGGACCCATTAGCTCAGCCAGACAAAACCAGGTTTGGGTTACATCTGCCGGTGCGCAGCGGAACAGCGTGGTTGCGCAGGTGGCAGCTCTGAAAGAATTTCCCCACTGCTGAGAACTGACAAAGAAGGAGCAATCCTGCTCGATTTCGCAGAGCCTCGGGGAAGTTAGTGAAACAGGAGCAGATTAAAATGATAAACAGGGGAGATTCAGCTGGGAAAATATGGTAAATGTGACTGCTCGTAAAGCAGCTGGAATTCTCTTCTCCTAGTGGAGCCGCATCTAAACTTTCGTTTGAATTTTGTGTTCAAACTCAACCGTTCTGCGCTAACGGCGCGCTTCCCGACTCGGTTCAAAAGCACATGAGACCCTCGCAAGCAAACTGCGGAAGGGCACAGTCGTACGAGCGCTGCCCTCCCCCATCTGCTGTAACCGCTCGCGGTGCTGACGGTGGCGCTTGGTGCTGGTCCCGTGCGGCGGTTGCTCGGGCTGGGGCCGGCAGCGCGGCCGCCGCGCCTGATCCTGCTGTCTGTAGGTAAGGACAAGAAGGGGAGCTGCAGCCTGTCGCGTGTGGACAGTACCACCTGCCTGTTCCCTGTCGAGGAGAAAGCTGTGGAGTACTACTTTGCTTCGGATGCCAGGTAACGTGCCCGGGATCTTTTAGCGTATACAAAACCCGTGCCGTTTAAAGCTGAGGCCGACGAGAGGCGGGGAGGCTCTGGGTTCTCTGGGAATAAAGTGAGTGATGTCTGTGTGGCCATTGCTTCACAAACATGCGCCAGTTACCGCGTGCAGCCCTGAAAGAGACAAAGGTTGGTTAGGGGAGAGTGTCTGTTGGAGAAACCGACGCGCGCTTTGCAGCAGTGCTGTTACCCTTCTTCAGGTTGGTAAGATTTCCAAGGCGTGTGATAGGAAACCTGAGAGTCCTGACCTAAATTAACAGGACGGATGCTCATTTCCAGGAGAATTGTGTTGATTCTCCAGGGATCCCTGTGCTCATTTCCAGGAGAATTGTGTTGATTCTCTTGGGATCTCTGCATGTGGGCAATTCCTTTATCATCGAAGGTGGCTTATTTTAATCCCAGTGGAGGGAGGGAAGACTCACTCGACAGCAGCCTTACCGGAGCTTCTGGTGTTCTCTGGAGTAGGGAAACGAGTACCTGCTCCAGAAATGTAAAAATACCGCTGTGGCTGACTTCTGCAGCTCTCCTCGTCAGAGCATTTGGGAGAGTCTTGGGACACCCCGATGCATTCTGATTTTGGAGAGCTTTTCAGTGACTTGCCCGAGGTCAGAACAAAAGCTACGAAAATAGGGAGCCGATGTATTTCAGTACAGCTCGCCTTGTTCAGCTCAGAGAGAGCATGGACTAAGACCTGGCCGGAGATTTTTAAACCCCTCTGGTGACGGCAATATTGACATTCCCCAAGCAAACCGCAGGCAGGGCAGGTATTCGGTAGTACCTAATCCTCAGGGTGCCTCTGAGCAGATCTCGGAGTACTTTAACAGCTATCCCTGGTTCCACAGGCGGGAAAAGGAGATGCAGGGAGGGACAATGGCTTATTGCTGGAACAAAACGAGATGGGAATCTGCACCTGTAGCTGAGCACCCCGTGTGCAAGGGCAAATTGCCGTCTTCCTGACTTCCACTCCCTAGCTCCTAACGGTTAGATCACATTGCTGCACATGCTGCCTTGTCTGAGGAATTCAGAGTTTCTTCTTAAAGCAGGCGCTGAGATTAATAATGAGCTAGGTGGAAAAAATCCAGTTATTTCGGCAATGTGGAAATGTACTTTACAGTACTCGTCTGATTTTTAAAAGAAATTCCATTGAAATGAGGAACTTTCTTGAACCAAAGCTGTATGTTGGATTATAAGTAGGGCTGTAGCCCCGTCTTTCTCTGAAGGATAATGTCTTATGGCAAACGGTGTATGCTTTTATAGTGCTGTCATTGAGCATACCAACAGAGTGATTTTCCTTGAAGACGATGATGTAGCAGCTGTGGTCGATGGCCGTCTTTCCATCCACCGGATTAAACGCACGGCAGGCGATCACCCTGGGCGCGCTGTGCAAACCCTGCAGATGGAACTTCAGCAAATTATGAAGGGTAAAATCTTCTGGATGTCACCTGTGTTAGAGGCGCAGGGTGCTCTCCCTGGAGTCGCAGAATAAGTCAGGTTGAAAAAGATCTCTGGAGGTCATCTGGTCCCATCCCCGCGTTACAAGCAGGGCCAGGTAGATCAGAGTGTTAACAGACTTTGTTTCGCCAAGTTTGGAGTATCTCCAAGGGCAGAAATCCCACAGCCTGGCTGAGCATCTGTGCCAGTGCTTTATTACCCTCACGGTGGAAAAAAAAGTCCTTACGTTTAGTGCGACTTTCCCTCTAGCTGCTAACGCCATGACGAGGGGATTGTGGGGCTGAGAATTTTGCCTCCTGCTTGGAGGCATCCATTTTTTCCAAGATTAATCCCTGGTAGGCTTGCCATTCCGGATCTGACCCTTCATTGACACGTTCTAATAACCTGAATCTAGCGCTCGTGATGAGCTGATGCTTTGGCAGAGAAAGAAGCGTCAGCTTAATCATTTCTGGCTGGTAACTGGCCCGTTAGTGTCTCTGGTCCAAGCTTTTCCCTACGTACACAGGAAAAATAGAAATTATCAGGAGGTAATTTAAAGTGTCCTCATATCGTTTGTTTCTTTCTTTCTTTTATAGGTAACTTCAGCTCATTTATGCAGAAGGAAATTTTTGAACAGCCAGAATCTGTTGTTAATACGATGAGAGGAAGGGTCAACTTTGATGACTACACGGGTAATTGAGCTTAAGCCTCCTTTATTTTTGACAGCTCAGTATCTAGTAGCGATTCACAGTAGTTATAGAGGAGGAAGCAGGTGATGATGACCTGGGAGATAAAAACACGCTGGTGGAAGACAATGTGCGCGTCTCTCTGGGAGCGCTTCCAGCGTTACGTGTGCTGGTGGCAAGATTATTTCTTGTGGCGGTGTTTTTGCAATGGTTTTTTTTTTTTTTTTTTGCAAAGTGGCTGATGGAGATTGTAACACGCTGCTTGTTAGTGCCAGTCACGCTGAGGGTTTTGCTGCTACCTGGCCACCTTAATTTTTCTCTCTGAATCTTGCTTACAGTAAATCTTGGTGGGTTGAAGGATCACATTAAGGAGATTCAGAGGTGTCGTCGTTTAATCCTTATTGCTTGTGGGACAAGTTACCACGCTGGAGTTGCGGTAAGTGGTCGGTCTTGATCTGTGAACTGCAGCTGGAATTGGACAGTGTGTGTGGAGCAGGTCAGGGACTGGTTTCAGGCTGGTCAGGGACTGGTTTCAGGCTGGTCAGGGACTGGTTTCAGGTTAAGGTTGAACAAGTGCGCGCTGATGAACGAAGACCCCTTTGAAAGCTGCATACACCAGGCTTTTGATCCACCAGCAACAGCAGGAGGAAGTAAAAGCTGAAGAACTTGAATTCTTACGAAAATCTCACCTGTGAGTTTCATTGCTACAGAAGGCTTGACAAAACAAAACCTGCTCTGTCGTAAGAGTTGGCAGGGAAGGAGAAGAATACGAATGCACGTGCTGCAGCAGGGTGTAGGGGCTGCCACAGCCAGATGGGGTTTCCCTCTTTGCTGTTCACGCAGACAAGAGCTGGCGCCTGCTCGGACACGGCTCCGCTCGCCCCGTGCGGTGAAGGGCTCAGCGTTGCACCTCGCCGACGTGCCGGCTGCGTGTACAGCCTTCGTGGGATTCTCTTTGGTCAGGGTCTGACCTAATCGCTGGCGAAAACATGCTGGCTGTGGACAAAGCCTTTCTAGGTTCTAGCTTGGCAGCCCATAATGTTGCAATTAAAAGTACTCTGCAGCTTCACAGGGGAACCCTTTTGCTTCTCCCAGAAATGCTGCAAAATGCAGCTACGTTAACTGATTTGCAAGGACCGGGAAAGAAAATTTGTGCTCATCTTTGTTCATTAGCTCTGTAAGGTAATGTTAATTGTTAATCCCTCAACTAGCCAAAACAAGTTTCTGGCTTGACCTGGATGCAGGTGGTGGTTTCTGAGTTCCTCAGTAATACAAGTTGTGGTCTGATAGCAGGATACCCCCTATTATATAATTTATACATAGCAGCGTATAGTAATCAAGGCTTATTTAAGAACAATCTGTGTGTGAGGGAGGTGTTGGCCTCCTGGGCTTTTTGTGGTGCCAAAAGCAGGGTCACTTTCCACAGGGGTAGTTGTGCAACTTGAGTGTGGGTATACTGAGTAATTAAAATATAATCCAGCACTGATTTTTTACATGGTGTTTTGATAGCAATATTTTCCAGTGTGTGGCAGCTAGAAGGCTTTTTTTTGTGCTCCAAACATTTGGGTTTTTTTTCCAGCGTGATGCAATACGTAATTTTCTGCCATCTCCTTTTCCCAGACCCGTCAGGTTCTGGAAGAACTGACTGAATTACCTGTTATGGTCGAGCTAGCCAGTGACTTCTTGGACAGAAACACCCCTGTCTTCAGAGATGATGTTTGCTTTTTCCTCAGCCAGTCAGGTACGGTCTCACTTCACCCACTCGCTCCCTGTAAACGTTACCTTGGGAGGGAAGAGGCAGCGGGGCCAAATTCTTGCACCTGCCTGTAGGATCGCGTGTGGTACGCGTGAGAGAAGGAGTTGGCGCACACGTATGAGAAACGGAGTGGTTCCCGTCCTGTCCATCTGCGTGCTGGTGCAGGGCTTGGTTTAGCTGTCTTACATGTGCTAACAGTAGTTTTGTTTCCTTTCTCTGTGAGGAATTAGTCCATCAATTAACAGACTAAAAAAAAATGCTCCTGAGCTCTGGGTAAAGGCAACTCGATAGTTTCTGTTGAGTACTGTTAGTTCTCTAGTTAAAGCTCTACCAATACAGAGCTGTATGGTGGATCGGATCCATAAAAGAAATGAAACTATTACAAGTATCAAAAAATACAACAACCTTGGAATGGAATGTGAGATAAAAGACACACTGAAGCTTAAGAAAAGAAAAAGCAGCGATGTGTCACATCCAAAAGATTTTCAAGGACAACTGCAATACAAAACCACAGTATTTTTTTTCCTCTTAGTTGTGTTTACCATTGTAGACTTTCATAACTGATACTCAGCTTTGATACTAAAACCAGTTGATATTTTTTCTCCGTAGATTAAAATACTCTTTTGGTAGCAATTTTTAATTCTCAGTATCGACTTGATTCAGAGTATCCTGGTTTTGTAGGGGGCTCATGTTCGAGTTTTCCTTGTTTTTTCTTTTTGACGACGCGTGCAGATGCTGCTGCTTCCCCTTGGAAGCTGTGCTCTCCCAGTCTGGCGGGGAGCATGGTCGAGGGCACGCTGCGGGATGCATCTTTCCCCTGCAGGGTTGGATGTGGCAAGCTCACAAAGGTTTTCCTGCAACCTGAGCTTGGTCGTCAGGCGATACAAACCCAAAGTAAATACTGAGCTCAAGTAACCCCAGTTCCCCCCGCACATAAATCTGTTTTTCTAGCCGTACAGGACCTGAAGCAGCGCAGCTTGCAGAGCAGTTTTTATGCACTGGTGTCCTGCAGGAGAAGCGTGCCCCGCCAGCCTTGGGGGGTTTGTGCTCTATTGTCACCTTGCACACGCAGGAGCCCTCCAGAGATGTGTCCTTTAGGACAAAAGCAAACTGGCAACGCTAGGTGGAACGCGCAGTAGCTTCTATTTCTAGTCCCATCTCTGGGACTCGGCTCACGAGCGGCGCTGCAGGGACCCTCAGCACAAGGTTTTCTCCCCCTCCCCCCCCCATCACGTTCATTTAAACCAACTTTTTCTGCTTCCTTTATATCTCGCGTTTTTGAATCAACAGATGAAGCGCAGTTGGATAAAGCCAGCTTGTGTTTGCATGGTGCAAACGATTTTGGACAGGGATCATTAGTTCTAGACGTAACCTCTTTGACAGCAGCTTTTGGAAGCTCTCAGCTGTTGGTGAGCACCACCAGCCCAACAGCTCTGAGCTCCCGGGGCAGCGGGGTGCTGGGAGCGCTCCCCAGGCGAGCTGTAACCGTGCACTGCTTCAGCTGCGGCATGTCCAGATATCCCCGGTACAGTTTCAACCCTGCCCCAAGTGAATTTTTATTAACGAGGAAAAGGAAGAAAGCTGTTTTTGTTAACAAGATACACTTGAGCTGCCTTTTTTTTTAAAAAAAATAACATGGCAGAATACCGACTTTTCCTTAAACCAGATATTATTCTTAGCTTTTGTGTTTTCTAGATTTCGCTGTCTTCACTTTAGGGTTAAAACACAATGTTCTGGGGCTGAAATAACTACAATACCTTTGACTTGGGGGCTGAAATAACTACTAATTCCTTTGACTTGCAAATGCAAACCTCTTAAGATTCCATTTGGGAAATCCACTGCAATTTTACATTTTAAAATTTTACAATTGTAAATTCTGGCTTCTGCAGTGACAGCGGTAAGCGATGCTCAGCTGCAGCGTTGTCAATCCCTGTCTTTCCAGGTGAGACAGCGGATACTTTGATGGGTCTTCGGTACTGCAAGGAGCGGGGAGCCCTAACTGTCGGCATAACCAACACGGTCGGCAGCTCCATATCACGGGAGACGGACTGTGGAGTCCACATCAACGCTGGGCCAGAGATCGGGGTGGCCAGTACCAAGGTAAGTCACAAGTTCATGGACTTCACTGATGATGTTATTGTTACTGCAACTCCTCCTGAAGGTGCTGGCTGCAGCGGGTCCTCTGCTGAGCGCTTCCTGTTCCCTGTTTACTGGTTGCTATTGATGATTGTGGAGTTAGTGAGACCATGTGCCCAGCAACACTTAATTTTCTTTTTCTTGTATCTTGCAAAGGGGTGGTTTTTTGTTTTTTTCTTTTGAAAATAAAATATTATAAGGAAGCAATATTAGACATTGAATACAAAGGGTTCTCAGAGGGAAGAATCCCCTAAGAGGCAAGAATTTTCTCCCCTTTGCCATCATTTGTCTGGAGGTGCAGGGTCCATTTAAACCGAGATGAAAAAGGAAATTAAAGGACAAGATTACGGGAACTTTGACCATACGTAACTGCCCTTGACGGCACTGCTTTACTAGAGAAAGCGTGGTATTAAAACTACATTTCCAGCAAATGGGGGAATGGTCTTTTACAGAAGGCCAGCATTTATGTCCACCTAACAATTATTCCGTGGCTGATGCATCTGGCTACATGTGATACGGTATAAAATAACTTGCTTTGCTGCATTTCTTTTGATGAAGTGCTTCTGCATGGTGAAATCTGCTTTGATTTAGTTATATTTAGAGGCGACATGATGTCAATCTGTTACATAAATTCAGCCAAAACCCACATTTGAGTTTAATAGTTCATTGGGGAATTTGATCATGGAAAATTCTTGAGTCTCTTACAAGAAGCTCTTGAACGAGTTGTTTGTCCCCGGGTTGTTTTCACGTAGCCAACATTACAGTTTGCAGATAAATGAAAATGGCATTTTCTCTCTGGTGATGCGGGGAGTTACACAAGTCGTGCAGATATGAAATACAAACCTGGAAAGACTCTGCCCTTGGGTTGTCCAGAACTTTGTTTTGAGAGCATAGTACAGACAAGCTCTGTGCTGGTAGCACGACCACTTGTGCTGTTGCTTTTGGTGCAGTCGAAGGTTGCAGAATTAAAGTAGATCACATTCCATATCGAACTCTGCTGGTCAGCAGAACCGAAGCTTTTCTAGATTCCTCCAGAGCTATTAAGATCTTCTGCAGTATAGATAGCCGCGGGAAAGTTTGTTTGATCGTTGTTTAGGAAGGGACAGAAATACCACGAACCTTCGTCTTTCTAAGCAACTTCAGTCCCAGGCTGGACCACAGACCATTTTGTAATGTTTGCCTCGCCAGGATTTCTGAGGCTAGACTTTGCAATAGCTGATCCTGTGCCTCACGTGTTTTGGGGAATAAAATTGCCTTAACTTGAGCACTGATTTCATTGCCTGTGCCCGTGACTTTTCCCCAAGGTCAGTGACTTGTGTCACTCTGGTCTTTTAGAGAAATATGGAGCCTTACAAGGTGAAGAGTTCAGAATCGGTTCTTAAAGAAGGGGGTGGAAAATCAGTTACCTTTTCAGCTGCCTTTGTGCTCCTTACATGGGTCCAGACAAATGCCAGCTGGCTCTCCTGGCCCGGCGTTGGTGGTGGGCTTCCACCCCACGTCGTCGGGCAGCGGGTCCCTCCGTCTTCGGTGTTTTCAGTGTTGACTTGCAGCGAAGAAGGACGCAGGTGTGGCCACAAACCAGGGTTCAGTAGTTGCCAGGGCATCTCGGAAATACTCCTTTTTGCTTGTATCAGTCTCTAGGGGTCAAGGAGATGGTGCCGTTGCACGCCTCCGTTTGAGAGCTGCTCAAATGCGATTCCACTTGGGAATTTCATCTTCATCTTTGCTACTTAATTGGAATGAAAGCTGCCGTTTGGCGTCGTGTTCAGCGTAACGTCAGCAGCTGGTCATAGGATTTTACGTCGTAGGTGATCACTGTTTGGTTGCTGTCATAGTGATGCGCGTTGTCTCGCTCTCTTCCCCCCACCAGGCCTATACCAGCCAGTTTGTCTCTTTGGTGATGTTTGCCCTGATGATGTGCGATGACAGAATTTCGATGCAGGAGAGGCGCAAGGAAATCATGCGTGGTCTAAAGGGACTGCCAGGTAGGAAACTGCCGCATTTATCGCGTTTCACAAAGTGAAACTCGGTAGCACAGATGAACTTCAGCAATGCCTGGATCTTGCTTTGAAAGACCGAGGGGATCAGATACGTGCAACGTGGCAATTAGCAATTGCTAATTTGGACGCACCACCACTGCGTCCTCTCTAATATGTTCATACCGCGAAATTGGACTATTATAACGCCAAGTCCAATGTTTATTATGCAAGTCACTGCTGTCTGTGTGTATGAAGTATAAACAGCGTGTTTACTTTTTTTTTGTTTGTTTAAGAGGCACAGGCATATAAGCACGCACAATGAATTCTTCTCTTTCCTTCTAGACTTAATTAAAGAAGTGCTGAGCATGGATGATGAGATCCAGAAGCTAGCCACAGAGCTATACCATCAGAAGTCTGTTCTCATCATGGGACGTGGCTACCATTACGCTACATGTCTTGAGGGAGCTTTGGTAAGAAATTTCTTTTGTTTAAAGCTGGTTCAAGCACACTTAGCTATGGACTTCAGGTTTCCGCGCAGGAAACAACACTGGCTACAAGCTGTTGTAAAAGCAGCTAACAGTTATGGCGTGTTGGCTGACGTGTGGGGTCAGAGAGCTAAAACTCACCGTGATGCCACCGAGGTGGCCACGTGAAGATACCCGTCACGCCACAGCCACAGGCTACAGTGGGCTGAGAGGGTGTGCCTTCTGCATTCACACTGGGAGTGCTTTACTGTGACAGACCGGGCACCCTAATAAAATCCATTCTTTGAACTGTTGGGGTGGCATTTCCAGGCACGCTGAGCATCCAAAACTGAGCACGTACTTCCCAAAACCATATACTGCAGTTCTTACGTTTGAGGAGATTCCTGTTGTTTTAAGACCTGTCGCCCACTGACATGCAAACGCATCTTTTTGCATTTGCCTGCCCACTTCGAGGCTGTGATGACAGATGTGTTGGCTGGCACAAATCACACGGCCTGTGGTGCGTTTGGTGTTAGAGCTGTAAGTGTTGATGGCCCGCAAGCGGCTCAGCCCAGCTGCGCTACTCTGTTCCCGGTTTTCAGGCTGGCGTGTCTGCATGTCGGGTCAGAGGAGAGCCAGAACACGCTTTCAAAGAAAGTGGGAGAAGCCACAGCGATTGTTAAAAAAAACTCCAGACAGTATTGCCCGGAGCTTGGTGAATTAATTTTTTTTTTTTTTTCCTATCTAGAAAATCAAAGAAATTACCTACATGCACTCTGAAGGGATATTGGCAGGTGAGCTGAAGCACGGTCCTCTCGCGCTGGTGGACAAACTCATGCCCGTTATCATGATCATCATGAGAGACCACACGTACGCCAAGTGCCAGAACGCCCTCCAGCAGGTCATTGCACGGCAAGTAAGTACCTGTAAAAGTTTACAGCGCATCAGAAACGTTGCTTGTAATACACAAGCACTTTACAGGGCACTCAAACTGTTTGCTTTATTGTCACTGCCTAAAATATGAATTCAGTAAACGTTCTGGGCATTTCAAGTGGAATTTTTGCAGCAGGTTGCAGAGGCCTAGTGTGGTTTGTTTGCCCCGTAAAATATGCTGCAGGGATGCCCAGCTGTTTTGTTCTAAACTGGTAAAAAGTTCTTGCCACCGATGCTCATGAATGGAAGTGAGAGAAGGACCTTCCCAGCCTGGTTTTCTTCAACGTTTCCCTTTGTTGCAGGGGCGACCTGTTGTGATTTGTGATAAGGAAGACATCGAGACAATTAAAAACAATAAAAGAACGATCAAAGTTCCCCATTCAGTGGACTGTCTGCAGGGGATCCTGAGCGTTATCCCCCTTCAGCTTCTGGCTTTCCACCTTGCGGTTCTCCGAGGATACGATGTAAGTACAGCCTGCCCTCCCTGCCCTCCCTGCCCTCCCTGTCCCTTCTGCGCTCGTGCTCGCTGCCCGCAGGTCTGGAGAAGATGCGTTGGGTGCTGTTGGGAGACTGTGGGTTTGTCTGTGGAGCTGCTGGAGCTAGTGGAACGCCCAGTTAAATGGCAGAGCTGGCCGTGACAGAAGCTGAACAAAACTGGAAGGCGGTCTAGTACACCTGGCAGAGTCTTGCGCGGTTTGGGTTTGGACACGTGTCTCTTTTCTGGCATGAGCGTACAGTTTCTGGGCGGCTGGTAGGAAGCTAAGAGGAAGGTAACAGTCCACAGAAGGATGTCTGACAAACAAACAGAGTCTGTGTGCGTTAGGTATTTGATCTTAATACAGACACTGGCCTCTGCCGTTTATCACAGTGACTTTTTATCCTTTGAGCACTGTAACAGCGCAGACTGAAAGGACTGACTCGCTTCTCGACAGAGGAGTCGTAATGGATAGGTTTACGGACATTTTCTGCACCGGCTCTCCTAAGTTAACGTGAAAATATGTTCGGTCATTTTCAGTTTAAACGCAGAACGAACGTTCCACACGTGACAAAGTTATACACAAACAAAGAAAGTGTGTAAATACTCACAAGCATGTTCTTTCTCCTCCCTCTCTGCAGGTTGATTTTCCAAGAAATCTGGCCAAGTCCGTAACTGTAGAGTGAAAGATCATCTGAATCATAGGGGCAAAGGGGAAATAAATGAAAGACTTTTTTTGGTACCAAAATAACTTGATTTTAAAGTCCCCTAGGTAAATCTTATTTTGGTAAATCATTGTTTGTGTATAAGATCACCGTAATTCCATTACATTAGTGATTGTCAAATTGATTCCACATGCTATGCCAATAGCTTTGGGGTTTTTTGAACAATAGACTTCCATGAAAGGTGTTAAATGGTTTTTCTTTAAGGATTACTGAGTCTTCTAGGTAAGGGGCCCTCCACTTTAAGATAATGTCATTGTTTCTTACCCAGTGTGGCTCATTCCAATTGTTGATGAGAACCCATTGAATGAATGACCTGTCATGCTCTCAGGCAGTGAAGCAGGACACTAGAACATGCAACTGGAACAAGAGCTCTTACCCCCATGCTTGTGCAGACATTATTTCAGTAAACAAGCATTTGGGTAAATTCCTGCCTCGTGTACAAAAGGGAATTCAACTGACCTGTCACAACCTCCTAAATTATAGGCACGTGGTAAATGTGCTGAGAAAATTAATATTGCTTCAGAAGGATTTTATCTATGCCAAATACCCAGCAAGTGACAATCTCGTAGACTCGGTGGGCCACAGCGCACTGTGTGACGCCAGCGTATGCCTGTAGTTGTGCCCGTGAAGACAGTGGAACTCGCGCCTTCGAGTGTAAATGGAAGCAGTGGCTGGCTCGGGACGGATGCTTACCAAAGTGGGGGAAAAGAGGAATATGGGCAGTGCTCAGTTTGTGCTGGTGTTTTATTGTTGCTGTTGTTTTGGTGGTTTTTTTTTTTAAAAAAAAGTAGAAGTCTTCCTGTGTTGAGGATTTTTTCCCCCTTGAACTGAGCACTGTGGCACTATGAACACACCGTAGGGAACCAGCTTTATGCTGCTGCAGTCACTAGTCTGAATGTGCAGAAGAAAGTTCCTACCTTGCACCTCCCCCGCAGAGAGACGGCCCTGGAGCTCCCTTTCTGAGGCTTGCTGCGTTAGCCAAAGCCCCTCAGCCTGGCTTCTGGTTTATTTAGGAGCAGTTCATGTGTGACTCGTGTCAAATTCAGCTGGTTAGATCGG
>JAVJGJ010000038.1:5612309-5637832 GCA_035590215.1 Microhierax caerulescens | reverse complement strand
TGTCAAATTCAGCTGGTTTAAAATTGGAGGGGACAAAAAAAGATGTTAAGACGCAACAGAATAATAGTTTTGTAGCGGGCTTGCAGAGAACCAGAAGTTAACAGAACATACACCTTCAAGACTTAACGCTGACTGTTTCAAAGCCATTAACGGGCAGTTGGCTGTGTATTTCCTAATGCAAAAAGGTGAATTTCCTACCAGCTTGATGGGTTTTGAATTCGCTTTACACACGCGTTGTCAAAAGAAAAACCCACCGCGAGGTGTAAAGCAGTGCTTGCCCCGTGCTGGTGTGGGGGCTGCCCGCCGAGCCACGTCCTCCCTGCGCAGGACCACGGTGGCTCGCAGCGGCAATCCCGGTGGCTCGGACAGCGGGCGATGGCTGCTGAGCCCGAGGGGTTCCCAGCGGCTGGGGCCGCTCTGCTTTGTGTGAAATGGCAGTGACTCGATTCGGTATCAGCTCAAGGCTTAGTTTTATTATGGGGATGAAATGCTGCGTGCCTGGAGACAGACAGCTTCCCAGACCAGATAGGTGTGTATTAATTAGCACTGTATTCAGACTATTAATTTAAGACCACATTGTGCTGCCAGTGTCTGTTTAAGAACAAAGTAGCAAATAGCGCGTTTTATTTATACAGCGTTTGCTTAGGAGGCACTGACTCCCAACAGTTACGTGCCTCTGCCTAAACGTGACCAGTAGGCTTCCCTGCTTCATCTGAAGGTGATGCTTGTCCTTAAGGAAAAAACAACGCATGTTCAGTGCTAATGCTTTGAAGACAGTTGTTCCTCCTCTTCCTCCTCCTCCTCCTCTTTCCCCCACTGAGCTGGCTTAAGAGAAACCGTGCAAACCTTTCACGTGGGGAACCGGAGCCGAGGCAGTTTCCCCCCCAGCACAAGGACACAAGGACTTGCAGTGTCACATCCTGTGCTCTCGTCAGCATGGGAGCTCGTGTGAAAGCAGCCTGCAAGAGAATTATTTTAAGAGCTTTTTCTCCTATTCTGCTCAGAAGAAAAGCAGCAAGCATTGCTTTTATCTAGCCTTGTACAGATGATTGTCCACTAGCTTACCAAGTCTCCTAGCAAACAGGATAGTAGACATCCTTGTTGAAATACAAATCTCTATTCAGTAAGAGTGCGATAATGCAGGCTGTTAAATATTTATGAAAGTACGTTGTATACAAAGAGGACCAAAGAGCAGGAGTCTGTTAGAGATGTAAGTCTGACGCTCTCACGTTGGGTGTAACTGTACAGATATTGCCGAGCTATTTGTTTTATGCTGTGATAGACAAATCCTTATTCTTTGTAACTTACGGCATTAAGGCTCGTGACAGACTCTTCATGGTCAGGAGTAAGGTAGTGTTCACCCCCCGCGTCCTGCGAGTTGCCAGCAAACTGCCTGACGTGTATAAAACTCTGCCTGCCAAAACAGAGGTTTAGCCGCTAATTGCAACTAGGCTGTCGGACGTTGTAACGCTTGATATCAAAGAATGCTGTGGAGCACACTTGCTCTGAAGAATTTCTCTGATGAGCATGGTAGGGAATCTGTTCAGCATCTCGTTGTTGTTAATTGCCATGCCTGTGTGAAGTGAGAATGTATAAAGGACTTTTCTTAGCTTTCCTTACCTCATTTTGTCTAGATGTGTTGCATTTCGATGAACAGATGATGTTTCTCTTTTTCTTAGAAAACGTTTAGAATGTCTTGTGATATTTATTAACAGCCAGTCAGTCTTCTGCTCTCCAAAATGAATGTTTTGCTTACTGAGCCAGTAAAATTCCCTCCTTCCTAATCGAGGTGTTCAAAAATTCAGTAGCCCCGTCACTAAAATTGAGCCACAGGTAAATACAGATAACAGCCTTTGCCCTTTGGAATAGCAGCTGCCGATTACTGCGTAATTTTGTCAGAATTTATTTTAAGTAACTGTTTTCCTCATCTATGTCTGCAGAGGCTCAAAGGGAAGCACACGCCCATAGGTCTCAGGGTTCTTTAATTATCAAAGACCAGAGAACTTCCAGCTCAGCGCAGGTTGTTTCTGCCCAGCAGGTCTCAGACAAATTCCATGCCGCTGGTGAGGTTATTCCACACACAACAGAAAATTCAGTTGTACGTGGGTAGACTTGTCAGAAAGGGTTTCCTTCCTCGCTGCACTGAAGAAGCAGGCTAGAGCCAGATCTTCCCTGAGGTTGTCAGATGAGCAAGTGCCGTGTGGGTGCATGCTCTTACAAAGAGCCCAGAGCAGCCCTGGGGCAGCCCTGTCCTTGCAAGGCGCCACATCTCCGTTCTAGCTCGGCTACGTACCGCTCCCACGGGGACGCCTGTCTGGCAGAAAGCTGCCTCGACACCCACGTTTGTGAAGTCTCAACTCCTCTGTACTGAAAGAGCTTCACACGGACTGTTCCCAAGTCAAGAGGGAGGGAGCTCGTGGAGGCGACCCGTAGTCCCGCTCCGTTAGGAGCCTTAAGCCCAGCCTGGAGGTGCTGGGTCTGGCTGAGCTGCAGCCCGGGCGAGCTGAAGGCACGAGGAACACCAACACCTCCGTGCAAAATTTGGCTTCTCTACTCGCTGGCTGCTGCTCGTAGTGCCTGGCGGCAGCGTGTCAGGTGGAGGGAGCGTTGAAATTGAGCACCTGAGGTAGCACGTCAGTGTTTAGCTGTGGCTAATTTTAGATCCTACCTGAACGTACCAAACTTGCCTCAAAGCACGGAGCCCCTCCTCTACATCAGAAACAGGAAGAAGAAGAAACAAAAAAGTGTTTGGTTTGAATTAAAGGAAAGAAAACTATTTGCCTTCGATTCAGTTTATGTAAATAGACATTTGAAGTGGCAAATTCCACCATTTCTTCCCTTCTAGATCCGTTTGCCTCTGCTTGTACATACCCAGCTGGCTTGGTTTGTGGGGACCAGTCTGTATCTTGTTTCCTGTTGTGTGCTGTATGCGGAAGATGTCTTTCTTTTGTCTGTAGTGTTTTATAATTTGGGTTTTGTCCTTTTGCTTACTTTTTGTATCTCACCCTTTGAATAAAATCAAGTGCCCTACATTAAACAAACGGAATTACTGGTCTTTAGTTAAATCTATTTAAAAATAGGTAACCCCCGTGAAAGTTCAGGGCAGGACGTACAAAGCAGGAAAACACGGGGCTTAACTCGCCTCCCTCCCAACCGCCCAGGCTTTTTTCTCTTTTTGTGTGTGAGATAAAGAACAGGCTCCAAATGGCCTTTCCGAAGAAAGCCCATAAAGCACCCGCAGGGTGGAGCGGTCAGTTTTACCGCCTGTACCTTAATTCTCATTTAACTATCGCTAGGTGAGACAAAATTGCAGTCAGCGTGGCCTGTGCTTAGTGACTATTACATGTGTTCCTTAACTTCTGAAACTTGACGTTTCTTTTTCAAGAAAGAAACCTGTTTGGGTAACGCAGACGGGCTGTGGTGCAAGCCCTGGACTACGGCACCGATGCTGCGATAGTACAATTAAGTGCACATTCTTGTGAGACAGCAGCTGGGGGCTTAGAGATTGTTCACGTCGAAAAAATGCCTGGATAACACTGTAAGCGAAACCCACAATGATGAAAAGACTGAAATTCCACCTCTCCTCCAGTCGGAGCCGTTCATGGATTAATTTCGCCGGGGACCTTCACCTCTCCAAGGGAACGAGGATCAAACATGATCATTTATTTTGCTAGATAAAGTGAGCGGTGTGGGCTTGCTCTTCTCACAGATACCTTTCCTACACCAGGACTGAAAGGTCACGAGGCTGCTTTTTAAGGCTTATTGCCTCGAAACAACGCACTTACATCCTTAGAATCACAGTAGAAGGTGCTTAGGCAGCGGCTGGGAGCAGGACTGTCCCCTTCTGCTCACTCCGATGTGCAAACATAAGCGGCAGTTCTAGCTTGTGTCACAAAGAAATAAAAGTCATAAAGAAAATCAGCGAAGTGCTCTGCGCCGCTGGCTGTCGTTGTCAGAGCTGCAGGACACTGACGGAGCAGGGGGTTCTGCAGCCGCTCGGCACGGAGAGCCGGCTGTGTGCAGGACCTTCCCGCAGCACCTCCAGCCTTGGCACGAGACACCCCGCTCGCAGCGTCCTTCACGCTGCGGTACTACGCGCAGGAGCAAGAGAGCTGTACCGTAACGGGTAGCTACGAGACGCTGCCAGTGCTCCCCTTGGCTTGTTTCCCCGTCTGGGCCACCGAAGCACACGTTAGCACATTTAGTTTAAGCCAATAAAAGCAGCAGTGAGGAGACAATTACGAAGGGGTGCATCCAGGGTCCTCAGCAAGCTGGTCCCGAGCTCGAGTTGCAGGAAAGACATTTCCTTGAATCCCGATGTGGCTGAAAGCAGCAAGACAAGGGGCGAAGGACCTGTGGGCACGTTGCACAGAAACTCTTCGATCGGTGTGAAGTTCATCTCATACCATATGACATTTGAAGAGAAACGAGCTCCCGGAAGCTGAGATTTACAGGAGAGCATAAGCATTTGGTTTGAACGAATGACGATAGATTGCTGGCTGCACAGCACCCCTGGGCCCCTCGGGAGCGACCTGCTGCCGGGCATCGACCCTCCGCACGCTCCCACCGCACGTGGGGCTCCAGCACAGCTTCAGGGCCGAGCCACAGGCTGCGGACTGCACACTGTCATGCACGTTTCTTTACCTATATTCACCTTTTCTGCCATAAAGCAGCGCCCACCCTTGCTTGCAGGAGTACAGAGCATAGCTGAGCCCCTGGGGAGAGTTTTTTTTCAGCACCTCACTCTCCTCTTGCTCCCTGGTTGACTTTTCCAGCCCTGCAGAGCACCCCCGTAGCCCTGTACGACAGGCACTCGCACAGAGGACACCCAGGTAGCACCTGGGCTGAGGGAAATGCCACCTGCCCCCCAAAAAAACCCCAGTTCTCAGGTCAGTGTAAGATGCTCGGTGGGCAAGCAGCAGCCCATAGGGTGGGCTGTGGGGGGCTGCTGCCCCAGACCCCTGCTGGATACGAACAAGTTTGGAAAGAAAACAATACACAGCAACATTTTTGCTGGACGTAGGAGAACAAGGAGGGGATGGTACCAGGATGCTCTTTCACCGCAACACCGACTGGCAGCGGCGCCAGCCCTACAGCTCAGCCCGATCCACAGCCCAGGGAAGACGCTCCGTGGTTTGGGAAAAGCGACTGTTCCTTACACCACCTCAGGAAGCACCAAAAGCTATTTTCTAATTTTTTCCCCCTAAGCAAGCAGCCAGCCACGCTCATCACGACGGTGTGAAGGTACACACGGTGAAGGAACTACCCCTCCTTTGTACGGAGACCCACAGCAGAGCGCGCAGCGCACTGGGGGCAGCGCACCATTACTGGGCGGGCAGCCCGACCTGCTGAGCTTGTGGGTGCTGAGCAGGATCCTGGTGGTCCCGCCAGCCCCACAGCATCACCGAGCTGTGCCACAGCAGCACCTCTTGGTGTTCAGAGCATTAACAAGGAGGATTTAAGGGCCTTAGTCTTAGCTGATGGGATTGCATGGGAAACATTAAAAAATGCTGTATGGGGATGGAAGTTCACCTCGGTGGAGCATCCTGGCCAGTTCCACTGTTGAGTAGCTGCCTTCCCCCCCACCCACACACCCTCTTTGCTGGGGTGCTCATCCAGCGTCTCCTTGCTGCTATTACACCTACTTGTGGCTCGCCACGTTTCCAGCTCCTACAGCTGGGAGGGTCCAACAAGCAGCACGCTGCAACGGCTCAGCTTCACCTCCCATCTCGGCTACAACTCCCAGTGCAACCTCTGCCCCCCAGCCACCCCACCCTGCCCTTCAGAGGACTAACAGCACCCAGGAGCCCGTGGCGCCCTGCACAGCCTGATGCATTTCATTTATAGGCAGGAGACCATCCCTGTCCTTTCCCAAAGCAGCGAGAAGGCAAGTCCTTAGGTACTGCCTTAGTGGCACAGTCAAACACGGAGAAAGGGACCGCGGAGGCGGCCAGGACCGTGCCGGACCGTCGGAGGCACAGCCGGCGCTTGCACTTGGACAGTCGGGCTCTCCAGCACCAGCTCAGACATAAAAGCGGGTTTCTGAACTACTACAAGCCTGACCCAAAAGCTGCCCTGTGTGCTTCAAACGAGGCTTTTCCTGACCTATTTCCATGCGTTTATCAGCTGATCGGAATAAATTGAAAAAACAAAGGAGACGGAAAAAAAGCAAGCTGACTTGCCAAGATGGTCTGTTCAGTGCTGAAGAGGTTACCCAGCCTAAGAGAAAAATCAGACCCACAAATCAGACATGACGGGACTCCTTCCCCCTTCCTCAGTCTCATTCTTTATTGTTTAGGTCAAATAAAATATGTTCCCATGGTCCTTACGAATTCCTATGGAAACAAGTTTAAACAAACAAGCCGCCAGCCTGTGTCTGGACAGCGAGCAGCGGCGTTACTGTAACACGGGATCCTCGAGGCGGCGGCGAGCCCAGACACTCTGGAGACGCTCACGGCACCACCGGCTCCGAGCGCAGGGCCGGTTGGGCTCCCGAGGGCTCCCGTGCATCGGGAGAGCCGCTGGGACTGCGTGTGGGATGGGGGGCGGCGTGGGGGCCGGCCAGCTCCCTCCTGAGCAGCAGGAGGGCACCCGGAGACCTCATTAAGACCTCACTATACCCTGCGCCTCGGCCATCCCAAAGCGACGCTGCAGCTCCTGCCAAGAGGAGCAGTTGGCAAACCTGCCCGGGACGCAGCTAAAACCTCCCCGCTCGCTCCTCTCACTTGTGCCTCTGCCCAGAATTCACTCGCGCTGGATGAGGGCGCGTGGGCAGGGGCCGCATCCCGGCCGGAGCAGGGATCTGCACCCCTGGCAGAGCGGGGCAGGGGGCACGTGGGCTGCGGAGAGCGGGTGCTCCAGCAGCTTCTCCACTTCGGTGGCACCACACGCGCCAGCGAGTCGTTGCTGGGAAGGAGACGCTGCCTCCCCTCCCTCCCAGTGCCACGGCCACTGGAACAAGCCCTCCTCAGGCCCACAGGCGGGTGATTTCCAGCACCCGGTACTGGGCAAGACCCCGCCTGTGCGCACCGGGTGACTCACGCCGCATCGGCAAACCCCAGGGATGTGCCAGAGCTGGTTTCATAACCGAAGCCACCCTGCAGGACTGTCGGCGTGTGGCTGCTGGCCCACCCGCTGGGAAACCCCAGCCTGAGCTGCAAAACCTCCTCTCCAGCGTGAGAGCAGGGCAAGAGCACTACCAGGACAGACAGAGCGGCCCCTGTGGTCCCCAGCTGGGCTGCTCTGCTCTCAGCTGCGGCAGGGACTCGCATTCCTTCTCGCATTTTTTGCAGTATCTCCTATCCTCGGGAGGACATGCTTTTCCAAGTTTTTTTCAGAAAACCTGCTGAAAACTAAAGTTCTCTTCTACCTAAACAGCCCCAACTGGTCCACCTTGAGAAAACTCAAGACACATGCCCCGTGCCAAGGTCCCATTCGAGGGGTGACCTCCCCCCTAACGTAACATCAAGCCTGTCGCCAGCCCTTGCCAGGTGGAATCTGAGGGAGATTTCAGAGTTGCACAAAGCTGGGAATTAACGCACACAGGAAGAATGGCTGAACTACACCGCGAGGAGCCAGGGCTTTCTGTGGCCCAGTGAACGCGTATTACACCCCTTGCCGATCATGTTGCTAAAGAACTGCCATCCTCATCCTCATCCTCCTCTCCACAGGTTGGACTTGAGCCTACGGAGGAGCCACGTCACCCCCCTTAGTATACCCGGCAGACGCCTTTCAGGAGGCGCTCATGGCAGGGCTGGGAGTGTAGGATGAATTCCTTGCCTCGAGGACTGTCCCTGCAGGACCACATCCAAGTGAGGCAGGGGGCAAGTGGGTCTTGGGGCCGACATGAGCTGGTCCAGAAGGGCGCCTGCCTGCCAGCAGAGCAGCTGGGCTTAGGAAGGAATTTTTGCCCTGAGGCTGTACGGACACAAGAGTTGGGGTAGGGATCAGCAGGGACTGAAGCCATCGGCTCCTCCTCGTCCCCCTCCAGGCGCTGCCAGCCAGGAACAAGGACCCGTCATGGTCCCAAGGGCCATCCCAGGCTTTGCTAGCCTAGCTTAGCTGAGAGGGGGCAGGGTGGGCTCTGGGAGCGCCTGCCAGCAGGGTCTCTCCTTGGTGAAGCCACAGGACAGTCACCACCTGAAAGGGGAAGGAGGCAGAGGCCGGGGGGCAATTGTCCCTCCTCCAGGCGCTGCTGGACCCAGGAAGGGACCCCTGTCCTTTCACTCCTAAGCTGGGTGTCAAGATTATTCTTTAGTCACTAGATGCCACTTTGTGCAGCACAAGGCACCACTGAAAGGAAGGCACGGCTCCCGGTGAGCCGACGGGACAAAGCGAGAGCTAAAACCTGCTCCCAAACCCGTTGTAGCTTAAAATCTGTCACATCTCTCCAAGAAGTGCTCCGTACCTCAAGATTTTACCCCTTCCATTGGGGTTACCATGTGTCTAAGTGATATCGTGGCCAGTGCCTACATGGAAAAGCAATAAAGCAAGTAATTTATTTGTAGCTGTCTTCAATTTAACACACCAGCTGGATGCGACCAGCTGGTTTGTAGCAGGCCAGCAGCCAGGGGGTTGTGGATAACTGGAGGTACACTGGTCCCAGCTCCGAGAAAAACTGTTCTTGAGTAGATGTGGGTGGTTGCTACTAGCATAGGGAAAAAAAAAAAAAAAAAAAAGAGAACTGCAGTGAGACTTGGGCTTTAACACTGTGGAAACATCAGCAAATAAACACTTTTCTCATCAGTAGGAACAAGCAGGGAAACGTTCAGCTGGGACAAGGGCTCACCAGCCTGGGAATGCTGTGGTCTTTTGACATTTTCTGCTTGCTTCAGTGATTATGGAAAGCACTATATAAAGTCCTGTTCCAAAGGGAAATATGTGCCATTATTCTGTGGCTGGAAAAAATAGAGGAAGAACTGCAGCTGCTCCTAAGACCACGTAGCCTATGTGGATGCTGCTTCCAAGAATGGAAACAGGTAGAAAAGCCCCAAGCGAGGGGTCCTGCGTGACCCGCAGGCAGTTTCAAGTGGCGCAGAACCTGCAGCTCCCAGTGCTGCTGCTGGTACCTGCCTTCCCCTGGCGGGTCTGGGAGCTCCCACCCTGGACCTTGGTCCCTGCAGAGCCACAGCAGCCAAGACCAGACCAGTTTCAGTGCGGGACTTGAAGGAAATGACCCAGCCTCCGGCCTGCCCAGCACATTTTGACAGTAACTGTATCTCAGTGTCCCCAAAATAGGATTTCTGATTCACAAACACCCCCCCACCCACCCCACCCCCCTCCCAGGGCTGCACGGCCATTTGCAAACTCCCGCCACCACGGTCTGATCGCAGAGGTGCAGAGGAGGTAGCATCAGCCTCCGTAGTCGTTCACAGATAGGCAAGGAAAAGGAGCGGAGCGACACTACATCACACGTCCCTCGAGAGTAAGGATTAACCCCCCCAGTCACGGCGAGTTTTTCTTTTTCCTGTAGCATCTCAGTTACAGTGAGTAATCCCGTCAAGTCTGGATCGTTATCCTGCAGGCACAAAGTCCTCCTTTGTTTAAGCCCAAAGTTAACACGGCAGAAAGCAGATACCCTCCTCCCCGGGGTTTTCAGGCCCTTTTCCCGCAGCTGACGGGGTGGAAGGCCGGCTGCAGCGGTGCGTGTTCCCGGGGGCCGGCTCAGCACCCCTGACCGCAGCTGGTGCCGAGGCGCGGCCGCAGCTCCCCGCGCCACGGGCCGCTCTTTTCACGGCTGCCTGTCCTTTTTGCAGGTGGACCGCATTGCCGCCTCCAGAGACTGAGCGCCACCGCCGCTTCGCCGCCGTGCGAGCCGCTCGCCTCCCGCGCAGCTGTCCCAGAGCCTGGAGAAGGATCGAGGGGGGTGAGCTGCAGGCAGCCAAACCCACCGCCCTGGGCAGCCACCTCCTCTGCCCGGAGCCCAGGGCTCCCCGCGGCCGCAACGAGCATCGCACGGGTCCTGCCTGCGCAGCACAGGCTGGCAGCCCCAGATTTGAGTGTTTTGCACTGAGTAAGGCATAGAAAAACCTCCTAGATAAGTGACACAGTCACAGATTACTCGCTGGTTGCATTTTGCACTGAAGTTCTTGCTGTGGTTTTAGGTTTTAAACAATAAAAGTCTCCAAAGATTTCTTGATTTTTAAAGCAAATGCCAAAAGCAAGCATTCTACTTTCGAGATGCCAGTTTGTCTTTACTTGGATGTTTTCTTCCCTTCTTGGCTTCTGCAGCCCAAGAAACAAAGCCAAGTTCAAGACTCCCCCCTCCTTCCCCTTCTTTCCCTGTTCAATGACACGTTTGACGGCTTAAGCCTCTGTTGGTTTGACTTGAATTTCCAGCCCGCACGCTGGCATGGTGAGGATGCCTCTTATATAGACAGAACGTCAAGGTTGCACCTTTAGTTCTTGTGATGGTTTTGTCACAAAAGCCTGGCTGGACAGTCCTGCACCTCGCTTCTTATGTCTAACACACCAGTCCCACACAGACAAGAATAGCTAGCCGAAAAAAATCCCAACAAACCAACCCAAAAACCTGCTGAAATGTCTATGGCAAGCTCCTGAGAGAGGAGGAAAACCATCACCTTCCGTACGATTAGATTAGAAAACTACAAAACCAGTACAAGACACCGAGGAGTGGTGGCTTGGTGTTAACACCGTGGGGCTGGGATGTCAAGAAACGCCTCTTGGCCGGCGGGGAGCGTCGCTTACGGTGAGCATCGTCACAGAGGCTGGGGACACGGCTAGGATGAAGGACGGGTCTGACTTGCAGAGCCATAAGGCTCCCACTGCTCTAAACCCAGCAGGTTATGAATTCCTGAAGGCATCAAGCCCCAAGCTGGCCAGAACAACCCCAGATCCTGCTTGGTCCCTGGTCACAGGTCAGAGATCATCACAACCTGGCAGTTACTACCCCAGAGTAGTAACTACAACCAGGGTTCGCCCAGACTGCTCCGCTGTGACAGTCACCAGCATCTGGCACGTGCGGTGCTCACGCGGACACCGCTCAGGACCGATACTCCTTTGCAAGCTCCGATAACACAGGTCTCGGTGAGGAAGCGAAGGAGGCGTCGGTGTGGGACAAGGCAGCAGCTGAAGCTGGCTTATACAACTACAAGATTTCAAAGGCTGCAATTTTGGGAGCCTTCCTTTGCCTGCCTCTGCTCACAGGTTTTGGTTTTTTCTTTGGAGTGAAAGATCAAGCTTTTCTATTTTTAGCCACAACCCAAGATGCTCGGTCACCCCCCAGCACCAAAGCCTTGCCAGACCTGCCACAACGCCACGAGAGAGGTGGGCGGCACGGCGGTGCCCCAGGCTCTCCACAGGACGTGCCACCCCCCCCAGGGTGCCTGCAATCGGTGACATCAGGTTAACCGGGGTCCCCGTTTTCAGCAAAGCCGAGAGCGCCCGGCCAGCTGCCAGTGCCCCAGCGCTCAGCGGTGCCAAGGCCAGCAACACCAGCTCTCTGGAGAGTACGGACCCCCCCGGCACACGGGCTGCTATAAATCAGCCCTTATCCCAATTCAATCAATAACCTAGAATGTGTGTAGGGGTGGAAATAATCTAAAATACAACAAATAAGCACCACAAAATACTGCTTGTAATGTTTCAGGTAACCCGGGCCATTCTGGCTGGCCTGGGCTAGGAAGCGGCGCAGGCAGTCGTGCACATGATAGAAGACATGCAGACAAAGCTCATTCTTCAGCAGAGGGCAGCTTATTGCAAAGAGGAGGAAATATTAATTACAGCAGCACTGCAGAGGTAAATCTGCTGAAGGCAGTGGGTGAGTTTTCTGCCTGACTCATAACACAAGTTCGCACAGGCTCCCAGCGCAGATGCTGCGGGTCTGATGGAAGGCGCTGCAGTAACTGGGAAATCGTTCCAGCTGCTTCGCCAGGCTGCGTAGGGGGAGGTGCAGGACTGGAAGTGATCTCCAAGCCCAGGGTCACCATGTCACCTAATCCCAGCCTCAAATCAAACACACCTAAAGCAGGACAGTACGGTCCTGCCTGGGCGCTGTTCCACCCCAGCCCTGGGATACCCTCACTTTTCCTGCTGTTTGCCAGAACCACATTTAGGATAATAAAGGGCAGTTGTGTGTATGTGAAAGTAAATTTGTCCTCTTCTCCTTGCGCTGCTTTCAAAAGCCTTGCACACAGGCCTAAATAAACAAGCTGAACTGCGCTCTGCATGCTTGCACCGGTCGCTGTCGCACGCTCGCTCACAGACACCGCAGGCTAAATCTCGCACAGATCTGCTCCTCTGATTGAAACGCGTTTTAAAAAAATCATTAGAGAGCAAAAACGTTGCCGGGCTGTGCCAGCCTAAATTAGACTGACAAAGCAAAGCTGGAACCCCCTCGATGCTTCCCCACAAAACTGAAGCACCAAGTGCAGCCGCGCGTCCGAGGGCTGCTGGAATCCCACCTGCACCGAACGGCAAACCGGCAGGGCTGCTCCTGCTGCAGCCCCCCCAGAAACTGCTGCTTGAGACGTCCCCCCTCCTGCACAGCCTACAGATCCTCTAGGCTCCTCCAGCAGCCTGAATATGCTTCTGTCTTCCCTGGAGCATGGGAAGCAACCGCGAAATCCTGCAGTGTTGATGCATTAGCAAGCGGCAGCGTTCTGAACCCGCCAGCACATGGAGTATCCCACCCCCGGCTGCAAACCCTCCAGAGGAGGGGGGCGAGTGTGGAAATGGTTTTCAGTGCAGCGCATCCCTTTCTGTCTTTTCTCCTACAGAAAGGGAGGCAGCGGGGTGGGGGTGGGGTGGGGGTGGGGGTGTGTGTGCGAGAATGAGAAAAAAAAAACACCCAAAACCCAAGACAACCCCCAAACCAACATCCTGAGCTGCCAGCGAAGTGATTTATCACCCAGCTGGCTGCAAAGAGGCAGACGCGCATCCCCGCTGCAAACGCGTCCTGCCTGCCCGGCGGGTCAGCTGCGACGGAATCATATTCCAGCAACGGCAGAAAGGGAGGAAAAAAGAAGGCAGGAATTTTTGGACAGGAAATACAGGGGAAGAGGAGGGGAAAGGATGAAACAGGAGTGACATACAAGTGTGAAAGACACGACCTGGTGCAGCTCCTGCCCTTCTCCTACGGCCGTCTGGGGCAGGACTTTATTGCTACAGGGGCAGCTACCTGCTGGGAGCTGGGGGCCGCCGTCCCCTATGGCCACAGCTCCTCTCCTGGTGCTGGTGCACCCCCTCTCTCAGCCAGGTCTGCAAGCCCAGGAGTTGGCACTACCCGAACCCACATCGCGTTTCTGCGGGCACACGCGTGTTCCCCAAGCGAGGTGGGGAGCGCGGGAGAAGGAACAACCTCACACAGCCGTCCCCCAACAGGCAGGGTCTTCTGCACACGAACACACCACCTGCAATTAAAACAAGCCAAATTAACTTAAAAACAATTCCATGTTTGTTTTAGCTCTGAATTATTTAAAAGAGGATCGCACTGAACTTATTTAGCTCCTGAACTGATCTTACTTGTGGGCAGGGATGAACCAAGGACCAGGACCACTCGTGGTGGCAGCGAAGCTCCCGTCTCCACGGGGGGAGGAGCACACCAGTTGTCCCCACTTGTCACTGGCCTGACTGGGAGGGCAAACCACTCAGAGAAACTATCCTAGAGCCTCCAGCCGCGAGCGCCCATCAGATGAGTCTTGCAGAGAAGGGATCCATAAGGCTTTGTGAAAACTGCTTGGCTCTGCCACGTCTGACATGTTTTAGGCGTGTGTGTTAGAGCCTACAGTGAGATCTGTCAGTTAAAAAAACACATTCAACCTTAAAAAGGTCTCTAGTAAAAAGAAGGAGGGGGGAGGGGGAGAAGGCTTCCTTTTCATTTTTGGCCACACCACAATTTTCAGTAAATATTCTTATTCATATAAATAATTTGTTGTTGGTGGTTTTAAACGAATAAACCAAATAAAGCTTGCTTGTTAAAGCCCAAATCTGAATTATTTTTTAGGGAAATGAAAACATTTCCCTTGGGCTTTCCATGAGCATTCCCCTCCCCCCAAACACTGCAGTAAACACGGACCAGTAAAGAAGATCTCCAAGACGGAACCGTGCCTCTGTGCAGACAGCTCTGCCCTGTAGTACCAGCGGTTGCACCAGTGGGTTTTGCAGCCCCACGGACCCGCTGCCTCGTCTCCCACGCGCGCTCCGCTCCGGGAGCGTGGCCCCAGCTCGCCACCCACCTCTGGGATCACGGGGAAGTTGTGCTTCCTCCTTGGCAATCCGGTGTGGCAATTTGCTTGAACCGATTCCCCTCCCCGCTTTCAGAGCTGTTCTGCTGGTGCTCAGGGGCAGCAGGGTTTGCAAGGGTAGAGCTGTTTCTCTAAATCTCGATTATTGCACCCTCACGACCTTCTCCTGCTAACACCGAAGTAATAAAAGATCCCACAAGCTAATGGGATCCCCACCTCCTGCTCCGATCAAGGTCTGCGTTTATCCTACTGAATCAATGGATTCTCTGGCGGGTTTCCAGCCGTTTGTGCCTTCTTTTTTGTTTCTCACATTCTGGTCTGTTTCTTATTTATTTAATTTTATGTTGTGGGAATGTAAAAATGTGCCACAGTGGATTAGGCCGGTGGCCTGGGTGGTCCAGCACTTGGCCTCAGCTGGTGTCTGTTTCGGCCAAATTGTTTCAGTAAGAAATCATTTTGAAGAGGTATAAAGCAAAGGCTAAATCCTGCGGTCCTTATTCAGGCAAAAATCTGTGCAGACCAGCGAGGGGCAGGATGCCCCAGCGCTCACAGCATCAGCAGCCTCCTCCAGACTCGAGTCCCTTCCCTTGGGCGCACCGCAGTGCTGACACCTGTGCTGGCACGGGACAAACGACCTGCACAGTCAGGAGTCGTGCAACTGCCCATTCTACAGACGGGGATGCACAAATTAAACAGGGAAATCTGTGCTAGAAGAAGGCACAGATGACGCTGCAGGACCCCTCTGATTCACGCCAGCCAGGGGTACTGAGCCCTGGGACCACAGGCTGCAGGCGCAGGGGTGCGGTGGGGCTGTGCTGTGCTGGGCTCTGCAAATCCCGACGGCGACCGCGCGGGCTGAGCGCAGGACCCCTGTATTTCCCAGATGCTTTTTGACTGTCTAAACAGCACGGAGAAAACGCTCTCCCTCCGGACGTCAACAGCCTGCAAGAACAGCAGAGAAACTAGGCACAAACCGGCTCCTTTTGTAAGGGGAGGACGGCACAAAGCGAACGTGGCATTTCTCTGGCGCTCGCACGCATGCTCAGCTCAGTGGCTGGTGTATATGACACATGAGGCCCTTCTGGTTTATAAGGAAGTTTGTTACTGCAGGCCAGGCTTGGAAGGCTCTAAGCATGGCTAGAGTCACAGCTGGAACAGGCATGAGATCAATATATCTGGAGACAAAGGGAAGCTCTTGCCAAGAGACAAATCAAAAGTTGTTTTGCAAAGGGAGCCAGATTCCCTTCTAAGGCATCCTATAGATCAAGGCCTAAATCCTGGAGCACTTCTCTTGGCCCGACTCCTACCGTACCAGCCTCCCAAACGCACATCGGTGTTACCCAGAGGACAAACAGCAGCTCTGCAAGGAAGTGCTGCCGGCACCGCTGCTACCTGCGCTGCAGCGGGGAACAGCACGCCCGCTGCCCGCAACGGTGCGCGCCAAAACAAGGCTCAGATCCATCACACAGGCACGCATCAAAATATGTTTGTACCATCGCTTCACGCTGTGTCCCAGGCTAATAAGAAGCTCAGGGAGTCTTCCCAGTTTGCAGACGACATTCAGATCATAGGATACAGTTACTGCAGCTGGTTGTCCCATTTCTGAGATGCTTCTCAGAATCGTCTGAAAAACTTTTGGCTTTGGGAATAAAACCCAAGCCCTTGCCCCCCTTTAACATTTGCCTTTCATTTGTTCCCACGTGTCAGACAGCACAGCCCCGCACAGGGAACTCCTTTGTCTGCTTGGCTTTTGCATGGAAACAAGATGCGGTGGGGTACTGATAGCATCCAGTCACGATTAGCAGCCAGAGCAGGGCTCTCTTAGTCATTATCTCTGATGTCTTCCATTTATAATGGGCACTCTTTAAAACCTTGCCAATTTGGCCTTAGATAAGCAGATACAGTTACCTCCATACTTGCAGCATTACCTAAACTTTCCCCTGCCTGCTACAGAGAATGTTTGGATATTTAAAGAACCAGCAATCTGTGAACAGGAACTAACCCTGGGTTTCTTTGTCAAAGAGCCCCAAGAACCACGGAGTCGTGGCAGCCCTAACAGAACGGCAACGGAACTGAGATCGAGCTTAGGGGGTGGCCCCAGTCAAGGTCCTGGCCCCAGGTCCTGCTGCGAGGCTGAAGGACACGGGCACCATGAGGGATGCGCAGGCTCTTGCACCGGAGCTGGGCTCAGAAGCACAGGGCTCTCCAGCGTACACATGCAACACCTGCTTTCAGCCATTAACCACAAATGAAGGAACGGCTGCGCCAGCTGGAAACAAACGGCCAGGGCTCGGCTCTTCAAGAAGAAAGCTTGCTCCGTAACCCGTTACTCCACTCACCCGGGCTCCAATTTTATTTCCGAAGCAAGTGCCACCACCAACTCTGCTCCAGGAGCTTCCTCCTTATATCCTCCAAATCTGGCTTTTCCCAAGCTCAGGGGATCGCCTACCAATGCGGGGGTCCCCTTGGGGTCACACAGGTTGCTGCTGTCCAGGAAACGGGTGGCATCACCAGTCATTGGGTTTCAATGGTTTCTCTTGCTCTGGGCGCACCTCCAGACCAGTCTGCACATGGAGAAGGAATCCACACGGGAACCCGATTCCGCACCATCACTGACCGGGGCCAGGGGCGCCCTATTGCTCTGTAAAGCCAGGGAGACCAGGAACAAAATTACGGAGGATTTCTTCTGGGTTTGTTGCCTCTGAAGTCTGACGGTGCCATGCGTACTCTCAGCTCACCCAGTGTCACGGTCAAGAATTGAAACTGCATTTCTAACTCACGGCATTATTTGGGTCAATGCAAATGACTCAGTCTCCTAAAAAAGCAGCTTATGAGATCTCCTACGACTGAAAAGAAGCAAACAATGGTTTGCTGTCATGTTTTGAAGGCAAGCTATTGTCATAGGAGTCTAAGCACCTCGGATGCAAGTCATAGCTCTTGCCAACAACTACCTCTTTCAACCTTGACAGCTTGTTTACCTCCACATCCTTCTCTAACAACAACAACAAAATATTTTAGTTTGCAGGCTACTCCGAGCCAATTATTTTCACCAGATTATCTCAAGCAGGCTCGGGGAGCAGTCTGCTCCAAGCCGTTCCCATCCCTGCCCAGACAGGAAGAGTCAGAGGCAGACAAGCGAGAATGACTTCAGAATTTGACCTTCTGAGCTGGACTTAGAAAAAAAAAAACAACCAACCAAAAAACCCCACAAACAAACCCCTGTATGATACTACTACAGTTATTTTGATACATTTTTAGCAACGGCAAATCTCTGCAGTTTCCATGACAGCCTGTGAAATAGGCATCTGTGATCGCAATTTCTTTAAGCCAAGAGTGTATCACACACACACACATGAGAAAAACACTAGTCTTACCCCCAAAAAAGTAACTACCATGAAAATCACACTGTATCACATCAAAACAGAAATTCCCAAGTTCTGGCCTGCAGGCTTTTTTTTCTGGCAGTCAGTGGAAATACTGCCCATATATCCTATACCGACTCCCTTGGCTCCCTGCTGCTCCGCATTAGAGACAGCTAAAAATACCTTCGATCCATTCCTAGTATTTTTTCCACATCTGCCGTTGCTGTAGTTACCAGAGTGCCTGCTACGCCATTCTGAACAGGGAGGGTGAGGCACTGCACAGCCGTGAATGGGGAAGGAACCATCCAGAAACACCACCTCTATTAGCACACCCTGTGCAACGCTCCCGGCAGCTCCTCTGAGCGCAGCCAGGACCCGCTGGAGCCAGGATCCAGTCTCCCCGGAGCAGAGGCAAACCTGGAACTGGGCTCCACGAGCAGCAGGGGCTCTGCCCCCACCCGCAGCCGCCGTCCCTTTGCTGTCCCCGAGGAGCAGCCCTTTGCCGATGCCTGCTCCCGGCAGCTCCCCGGCTCTGCCCCACGGCCCCGACCCCCACCCCATGCCAGCAGCGCGGGTGAACGTTCAAACATCAGGGCCAAGCCAGGGCGCACGGGGCTGAGCGGCAGAAAAGGAACGCTGGTTTCTGATTTTCAGTTGGAAACGACAGTGTCGCAGCCCATCGGGGCGCAGCGAGCTCTGCCTTAAATAAAACCTGGGAAACAAACATCTTCCTTGGCCGTATCACTCCAGTCCAGGCTGGAGCATTTGCAATGTAAAGGAATTTTAATTTTATCTGAACTCAGGCACTGCAGAGCCAAGATGAGTCAAAAAAAATCCCACTTTCCCAGAGGATTTTTTTTTCCCAGCTTTTCTTTAAAACAATTCAAGTTTTGCCTACACAGGTCGTAAGTAAAGGCAAGATAGGATATTCCGTCGCAGCGCCGACAGGCTGTCAAACCTTCCCAAGACCAAAGATGCTCACATTTCACTGCCACCCATGACCTAGAACAGATTTAAGGAATGCAGACATACTCTATTTCTGCCTGGCTTTTCCCAGAGACTTTCCATTGAGTAAGAAATACTTCGAAAAAGGATCCCGACACCCCGTTCCCAGCTGTCTGCTAGGGAGCCCTGGACGTACAGAGAGACCACAAGATCTCACATGCAAGAAGAAATCAGCACTAAGCATCTTCTAGAAGCAGCTAAAGACATACCCACCCCGGGGCACGCAGCAGCAGGCCTCAAGGGTATGCCAGGAAGGATTTTAAATGGGAATGGAAAGTGCAATATAGAAATCCCCAGCTTTCTTGCAAGTGAAAGTGACCTCATCTGCTAAGTTCAGTTTTCCACTCCCTGTGGTATTTTTGCATGCTATGGTTTCGCCGTCCGTATTAATTCATTCCTCCAGCTCTGGAAAAGGCCCCACAATTTAACGTCTGTGAAAAACTAGAAAAATCCCCGTTGTGGCTGCAGCAGGGTTAGCTGGTAAGGTCACGGGAGCCGGCAGCGCGGCAGAGCCTGAGCTGGGAGAGCCCCTCGGTGGAGGGGACGGTCCTCCCCTACCAGGGACATGCTGGGCAACATCAACAGGGACCTGCTGACATGACAAAACACCTTCCCTGGTGCTCTGGAACTTTCAGAGATGTTTCACCTTCCCTCTGCCAGCAGGAAGGACCTTTGAAAACATTTAAATATTAAGAGATTATTTCAATAATCTTAAGAAGTTTGTTCTGGCAGTGTGCTACAGACTTTCAGCCACGGTCTGCATCCAACGTGATTTATTCTGTAGCTCATGTTATTTTTACAAGTTATTTTATAGCCGTTTCTTCAAAAACACGCATTACTCTCTCCAATGACACTAACGGTGAAAAGAGGGTCCTACGATGCTTTGAGTCTCACCGGAGTTTCCATCAGCCCCCCCCCCCCCGCCCCCCCCAAACCCCTATGACTCAGAAGGGGCTTTCTCTGCCAGAACTACAAAAAGCAGTAATTCCTTTCCCTTCCAAGCGAGGAACTCCTCAGCTGCCCAAAGCCAGATGAGCCTTCGGAGGGATGATGAGGGTTCATCTGTGAGGAGAGCCCCGTGAGCAGCCCCCCACCCCCCCAAACACCACCGCTGCTGGGGGAAGGGGCTGCTCTGCACCCGCTGCCGTGCACTGGGCACCAGGGCAGGTGACACTGGCACCCGTCTGGTCCGGCCCAGCCTCCAGCCGGAGACAGAAGCCCAGGAGAAAGGAGCCTCTCTCCCCTGCAGCCTCGACACAAAAAGAAATTGCTGGAAATGGCCCAACCAGGACTCACCATTTTGGCTTCTTCCAGTTGCCGCAGGCACCGTCCTGGTTTCCCCTGCCTCCCCAGCTGTGGCCAAGCTGGCGCCCAGGGCACCCGGCACCCCGAGACCACCTCAGGCAGCCCCAGCCCAGCCGCTCGCCCCTCGGAGCCCCGGCTCTGGAGCCCAGACCTGCTCCCAGGTGGGGCTCGTTGAGGACGACGGGTGGCTAACGAGGAGCCAGCCCGACGGGGGTGGGCACGTGCTCAGGGCTGCTTGGCACCCTCCTGTCCCTCTGCCCTTGCTTTGGAGCAACCTGGCTCCAACACAGATGTTTTGCCTGGAGAAATTTTGTCTTGCTGTGTGTACGGTGATGAAACCTGCCGCGAGGGTAGCACAGCGCGGTCCCCCAAGCCCAGAGGTCCCCGAAGCAGCGGGGGGGGCTGGCAGCTGACTGAAAGGGTGACCAAGCCTGCCTGGGTCTCGCTACAGTGTTTTTCTCATATTTTTTTTTTTCCCTCGGTGCAGTGATGGGACTTCATGCAAAGCTATCCAGCTGCTTCTGTGTAAAAGCTGACAGACCCTGAGCTTTGCAGGTTTGCATCAGCTCTTCTGAGTTTGGCTATGCTGAAGTTTAACTTGCTTTTTTTTTTTTTTTTTCACTTGTCCCCATCTGAGGAAAAGCAATTACGAATTTCTTTGATAGTCTCCATTTTAAAAGCACCTTTTGTCCAAGCAAAAAGAGTAGGACCTGCTGAGTACTGTGGCTTCCCTCTTTGCATTTACTAGATACAAGTCTGGTTTAAACAAAACCCAGTGAGAAAAATCCAGACTGAGCCTAGGCTTGCACCCTTTGATGTGTTGAGGAAACTGCTAGCTCACATTTTCAGGGGAAGCTAAAAATCCCAGGCTTGCATGCTTCGCTGAAAGAGGGCAGGGTGTTGAGGCTGAACTTCTTTATGCTCTGTTAATCTTCTTTGTGGAATAAAATATTCCAACCATATCAAAATCCAGATGAGTTAGTGATACTTAAGGCGAGAGGAAGAAAGAAGGCCTATCAGCAAATGCGAGAGGAAACATGCTTAGTTATTTCTGAAGTTATTTCCAGTAGCTGTTAGGCTTTGTTAAAGGTTGCCGAGTTAGCTGCGCGAAATGAGAAGCTATCCCGCACTTGGAAGGCAGAGGTGCTGGCTATCAGCGGAGGAGATGGTTTAGGCTGTGCCACGTCCAAATGAAAATAGCTTTTGAGTCAGGCAGAAGTGCTCTGGACTGTCAGGAAGAAAATCACCGAGTCTTGAGTTCTCCAGGGCAACAGAAAGCCAGTTTTATGAGAAAACTTGTTGACTGAGATTCTCCTGCCTTCCTGCTTTGTTCACTTTGCCTAGTCAATGAATCTTGTGGAGCCCAACACAAATTTGTGTAGTTCTTTAATAATAACAACAAGGTCAGCAAGAGTAATGACTGAATTTAACAATGACACATGCAACAAACAGAGGGAGTAAAACATCATCGCACAGCACTGGCTGAACTGACAACATGTAATTCAACATCAGAACAGAAGGCTTGTTTATTTATTTTCCTTTGCTGCATCAGCACCACATAGAAGGCAATGTTACTGCCTGGTTACCCTCAAATCTTGCCAGAGCTCTCCGAAGCCAGACACTCCCCCCCTTCCCCAAAATAAACAGTGGCAGAAGATGCCTTCACACACCAAGGAGTAGAGAAAGAATCTGGATGACCGCAAAGTTCATGTGGGTGAACGCTTCAAAATACAGCCAGCGACAATTTCTAACACTTTAGCAATTAAAAAATCTGAATCTTTGTCAAATGCAGCTGCTTAGTCCTTTGAGGCTGCAAGACACGCTGACAGAAAGTTTCGCATGAATGAAAAACAACGGCAAATCAAAGTGACCTCTTTAGAGCAAATGAAACGACTGTAATGCCATCAGACATCTGTTTATTGCTGTTTAGACCAGGCTATAGAGGAGCATGTGCAACTAGTAAACAGTGAGACCTGCTGAAGTCTTTTGAAATCGCAGAGCAGATGTAGTGCCACTCAACTCCTTTTGATGTAGAATGAACGTTTACTTAAAAACTGGCTAGTGTGGATTGATAGCCTGTGTAATGTGTTTCTAGAAAAGTTTTATAGACAGAGAATACATAGGGTACCATATACCCATATATGGTACACCAGCTAATTCAACCTCATTTACATAGCATTAATTGTCAGTGGAAGCTGACTTACAATTCAGGACCAAATTTTCACTCTTGATTGCCACACGTTAAGTTCCTAAGTTAATTTCTAGGGACCAGCATAAAAGGAGTAGGATTTTTGAAAGCATGTGCCACTGGTGCTTTTAGGAAGCCACTTTAGCAGCCACATGTAGGTTGACCCTAAAGACAAGACCAGGCACAAAGGCCACCACCAAACCTGCTCTCGTTTTTCTGAGAACGTTAGCAAGGGTCCACCAAAACCGACTCACTGGCAGCAGCGTGGGTGCTCTGCTTCAGCACCCAGTTACCCCACACCCGTTTCCCTTGGCTCTACCCACCGCGCTCCGGCCATCTCCCACCATGGATCGACGTGCAAAACTCTTTGCCAATGGATCAAGGGAGTGTGTAGCCTGGAGCTCTGGTGCTTCAGTTAATGCTATGTAAAATAGGTATTCGTCACTACAGGAAATATTTGTACATTTATAAAAAAAGCAATACAACCATAAAGAAAAAATACAACAAGCACAGCTTGATACGATAACATGCCATGAAATGTCATTGGCTTTATAATAATTTACTACAACTTGAAAAATGTTCTTTTATCCACAATGGATAGGAAATGCTTCCATCTAACATATGGTAAGCATGCAGAAACAATATGTACAACAAAAAAATCGGAGTTTGTTTTTTATTCATAGACTGGATGATTACATAGGGGCTATTTTAAAATTATGATTTTTATAGCCTGATCTAGGTTTTATTTTGCTTCTTTAATACTGTAGGGTTTTTTTTCGCCTTAGTTTGGGGAGAATTAAAATTTCTATGTACATCTGCAAGAAGTTAGCTTTAGTCATGCAGTATACACTGCTTTTATTTTTTTCCCCAACAGCAGGTTTAGATTTA
This sequence comes from Microhierax caerulescens, assembly GCA_035590215.1. Taxonomy (NCBI): domain Eukaryota; kingdom Metazoa; phylum Chordata; class Aves; order Falconiformes; family Falconidae; genus Microhierax; species Microhierax caerulescens. The sequence continues at coordinate 5,614,880 of JAVJGJ010000038.1, read as the reverse complement.
TTGGTTAGTTGACTCAAAAAAAAAAAATAAATCTCAATGCCGTATTGTTGAAAATCAATTTCCTTTCCAAACTTTTTTGAAATACTGCGGATATGTTAAGAGAAGTATCTATTGATCCTGTATTACACTATTCCCAGTTTTTACACCTTTCATCGTGAAACCAAATCAGCTATTTAACTAGATCCCATCCATCACAAGAGGGAGTCCAACCACACTTGTGTCAGTGTTAGAGGCTTCCCACTGCCACCTGCCAATCGCAAAGTCGTCTCCTTGAACTAACTGTGGCCCGTAGCTGATACAGTCTGACAAGAGCGAGTAGCAAACCTGTTGGTTTTGCTCCTAATTGGGAACTGCTCTGTGCTGCCTGCAGACAAAACAGTGTTGTGGGTGAATTAATCGGCCTTTTCGCACAACAGCCAGCCTTGGCTTCCTGACTGATGTATTTATCTCACCTAACAGATGACATACTGACCTAGCGGTGGGTAAGGCTGGTGAGTGACAGTTAGACTGACTCTGAGTCTCACAGTAAGGGTTTCTTCACAAATGCCCTTACCAAAAAGGTCCCAGATCAAGTCTCCACTGAGTCTTTTTCATCTGTTCCCTTTCCTCCTTGAGCATTTTTTTCTTTTGCTTTTTTCTTTTTTTTTCTTTCTTAAATATTTTTTTTTTTGATAGAAAAGCTAGAATTAATATTTCCGACAGCACTGAAGTAAGTACTTGGCAAAGCATTTCTTTATCTGGTAAAAAATTACACAGTTATGAGAACCCTTAGATATTCATAGAAGTGCAGCTACAAAGACAGTTTGCCTCTTATGACTTCGCAATTCCCAGAGAGAGTCATGTCGTGAGAACTGATCCTGACAGTAAATTAGCGAGCCAGAGGTTTGACGAAGTGCTGAACGATCTCACCTATTTCTAGCACTGTGTTGCAAAGGCAGGTGCTCAGAAGGTTTGCTATAAAGATAAAAGATGTGCATATGCAATATTGTGGAATATGGTGGGGGTCCCATGAAGGCAAGGAGGAAGCATGGAGAAATGCAGCCAGTGCATTTCTTGGAGGACTGATTCCCATCTTGCATCTCCGGTGTGTTGATTTTTGCCTTAGTCAACAACTGCTAATAGAAGTGATGTTGTTTATAGTCGACAAGAGTGAGTAAGCACACTGGCTCTTCTTCACTATGAGTTTGGAAGGCATCTGCTACTTATTCAGGAAAGGAAAACAAAAAATAAAAATCCATGTGGAAACATTTCTAGGGCGAAAGAATGCAATTTACAGGAAAAACAGAAACGCATCAGTGGTAACCATTTCAAACTGACAATAACAAGGAGCCCAAGCAGACTGGATTTAGAGAAACTGATACACCTAACCTCTTGTTTATACTCAGAAACTTTCCTTTTAAAATGGAAACCAGCATTAAATTACACTGCTGAAAGGCAGAGCTATTAACTAGATGGACATAATTAGGCTAAACTGAATGCAAAGACTCTTCTGTCAACCGTACCTTTCCCAGATTCCTTTGCTCAATTTTTATGAAGTCCTCTGTCCCGTTGGCAGCGCTGAAGGCTGACCTGTCATCAATTATTCCTTGTCCTCAGAGAATGGGGTCAAAGCCTCGTGACATGCTGACGGGTTTATTTTGTCATGTAATTTGTTTTCCTAGTGGCACTCCATTTTCATTCACCTGCACTTCCACATACCAACATACGCAAATACAGACACCAGAGACCTACCTATTCGCCTTTCCCGACCCTCCGAGATGACAATACCTTCCCTTCTCCAGTTTATGGTCCATAGGAACAGCTGCCTGTCATCAATTCTTTTCAGGCTTACAAGGGTTTCTGTATTTGCAGACCTACTGTTGTCATTTTTTGCTGGGCAGCTGGCATGTGAGATGTGATCAGCTTTCTGTCATAGCTCGAGTCTTGTACCATGAAGTTCGTGCAGCTGTCTCCAGGTAGCTAGCTGGGATGTCTGCACTTGGAAGAGTCTTCTGCAGTCCTTCCCTGGGGAGAATTGCCTTTCTGGAGAGCTTACTCTAGCTATTCATTCCTTTTTTCTTTTTCCCAATGTATCCTGGAATCACCATGGTAAGGCACAGGGAAGTGTCGGGGACAAAATGGGGGGAGAGCCTTGCTGAAATGGAACTCAAGTTATCTGCCTTATTTCTGCAGTCTCTTGGCTTTTCTTGCTTCAATAGTTTGGTGGCACTGATGCACAAGGGATTTAAAAAATAAAAGAAAACTAAAGGAGAAAGACGATTACCAAGTCGCTCGTTCTGTTGTCACCCATTTCAAAAATGGTCCGGCTTCCTCTAGCCTCCCCCACCCCCCCAGGAAGATGGATGTGATACAGTACTGCTGAAAAAGCCTCTCGAACGCTTGTGGAAGAGACGGGAGCAAGGCCAACCCCCTAGACTGTTGGGCGAGGTGGGGGCCGAGATGGAGGTGGGGCCCGGTTGGGTGGTGGGGCTTGGGGTGGGGGGCCTTTTGTGGTGCCTCTGAGCTTCGTGCAGCCCGGTTGCTTTCTTAGTTTCCCCATACACAGACATCTTCTTTCATCAGGCTCGCTTG
>JAVJGJ010000038.1:5577085-5612209 GCA_035590215.1 Microhierax caerulescens | reverse complement strand
GGGTGGGGGGGGGGGGTGTGGGGGGGGGGTGGGCGGGGGAGGGAGCGTGGAGGATGGGGATGGGGTGTGGGGTGTGGGTGAGCTGGGTGGAGGGGGCGTATAGATGGGAGCTGGGGGGGGGGGGTTGTAGATGGGTGCTGGAGGTGGAGATGACGGAGGGTACGCGTTGTTGAGCGGGTATTTTGGTGGGGCCTCTGTGTTCTTCACTCTGGTGAAGTTGATGCAACGGCCCTAAAACAGAAGAGAAGAAAGTGGAAAAGCACAGTTACTCATTGAGGCAATGGCAGTCGCAGCTGAGACACCTTTCCTGGCTGCGGGCACATGTGACGTCACCCTCAGCATCGCTGGGCACACCGCTTTGTTCCCTCTCTTTCTCAGAGGCGGATGTTATAGGAGCAAGTCCTGTGCCGAGCGACCAAGAGGTTAAACCCTGCAACAGCTTTTGTAGGTAGTGAAGGAGGATGAAATTCCTCTCATACTATTTCCTGACTCCAAGATCTGTAAAGCAGAGCATCAACAGGTCACACCGAAGCTGCAAGAGCTGGCAAGAGCCGTTCCTATCCTTCAGAGCGGGTGTCTGAGCGGTGTGTGACCTGTGGTCCCTGCCTCTACAGATGCCTCTTCCCAGACCTCAGTCTTAAACTTCTAACAGCAGGAAACCTGGACTTTGCACCTTTGGAGCCTCTCTCTCCTTCAAATACTTGGCTTTTGTGTCCTACTTCTAACCATTTACCAACCAGGCAAAAGGAAAGGTTTGTTTAACTAAGACAGTTTCTCGCTTAGCATTTTTCCTGAAATCCCTCCATTCTTCATGAGGATGTCTTGATATTCTAGTGCTCATGAGAAGCCAGAAAACTGCTTTTCTCTCTCTTCGGTGCTAAGCTACAGTTTGTTGCACATTTTTAAACAAAACCTTTGCCCTCGAGCTGTTCTCTTTATTTCTCCTAAGTTCCACCTGCGAAAGATCCCACTGTAAATACTCAAATGTCAGAATCAGCACTATTGTACTATGGATTCATTCTTTTAGATGTGAAATCATCCAAAAAGGCACTAGAGGATTTCTGAGTCCATACTTTGTTTTTGGATTTGTGAGCATGATCTTATTTTCTGTTTTCTCCTTTCCTCTCCCAAAGTAAATGCTTTTTCCTGGTGAAAAAAATGCCAGATGGAGCACTGAGCCCACGCAGGCTGGGGTAGATCTGTTGGGGTAACAACATCAGCCAACCCTCCGCACGGCTCTGTATCTTCTCCCTGCTGTACCCAGCCCACGGACAAATGCTCCGCAGAAGAGGGGCCCAAAGTGAAACACGGGGGATGCTGGTAGAAAGGCAGAAGGGTGCTGGAGAAGGATTTGACAGGGATGAGGGAGCTGGCCTGGAAGGGGCTGACATAAAGAGATACAGACAGCTCCTCTCCATGAGCTCTGCCAATTATATCATCGTGCTCTGTGGATATGAAGAAACATCTGCCTGAGCCTCAGCCGTTCAGCAGAGGAAAGTGGATTCCTTGCTGAAGTGATGAAGTATGCAGAGCAGCCCACAGCTGAGTGCAGGCTGTCTTGTGCAAGCAAAGGTCATTTAAGGAAAACAAAGATTTCACAGCGCCTTGAACTGCATCAAGTTCAAGATGAGAGCATCACCTCGGGGCTGCTCTGAGCACAGTGGCAGCTGAGCCCTCTCTGCTTGGCTTGGCCCTGACCTGTCAGCAGGGAGAACCTCTGGCTTCAGCCCAGGCTCTCCTCGAGGAATCAGGCTCTGGGGCAGAGCAGACACCCACTTAACGGTCATGAAAACGCCGATGGTGATGCCCCTCTGTAAGGATTGATGCTTTTGCAGTTATGGCTTGTCCTTACAGCGTGACAACAGAGGGGAAAGGGAGGAGAAGCCTGACCACTGCTCCATATGCTGCGCCACCATTAGCAGTGAGGACATGTTCTCCATCTCTCGCACAGGACAAAACACCAATAAAAAATGAAGTGCTGGAGTGGGCAGTGCCCCTGAGCAGAAATACTGCACTCCCTCCACAGCATCCCTGCATCTCTGGTGCTGGCCAAAAAGGGGGCACCATCCAACAGGCAGAGGAAAGCCTGAAATAAGCACATTGTTCTCTCCCCTCAGAGCATCCCTGGTTCTACTTGTTCTTTGTGGGCTGGTGTGTCTGCTTTAATGCCATTTTAATGCACTTTGCTGTGATTTTAAGTAAATATTGTGGGGCAGACCTGCTGAGTGAGTGAAGGTTTGAGCTCAAGATTAACCGATTCTACTCAGAATAAAAACCCCATGAGAATGTTTTCCTTGTTCTAGTGCCACATCTCCTGCGATGCAACTTTAGTAGTTTCAGACTCTTACTTGCACTAGTTTTGTTTTCTTTATTTATGTTGAGAATAAAATAAACCTGAACAAAAAGCAGCAGTCCAGGAATCTCAGCCAGAGAACAAAAAGTTGCAATTGTTTTTGTGTGGAGAGATAACTCTGTCTGGATGCTCCAGGGGTGAGGTTATGGTACTGCTGTTCCAAATGGAACTCAGCACCACCCTAAGAGCATTCAAGAAGATGCAGTGAGGCTCAGAAATCTTTGCGTTTGGGGCCAGGGCAGGCTTGAGGACTAAAAGCCATCTAGTACTTACAGCAATGCCCAAGGCATGGCCCAAAAGGATAAGAGAGTACATCTTGTGCATCCTGTGCACTTGCAAAGATTTGATTTCTTACTGATGAAAACCAGCTTGGATAGATCATCAGTGCTATTATCATAAAAAAGGGGCTAGAAAGTCACACTAACGTATAGCCACAATACGTTTACACGAGTTTTTGTAGTCAGCTACAACCTAGCGAGCCTGTGTCCGTGAGCTTATTAACCATGACCAATGATAACTCTTTTTCTCCAGTAACAGGGCTGCTTTGAAATTAGAGAGCTCTTTCTTTTCAAAAGTCGTGATTAAGTCTCCACTGTCCTTGATGACTATGCGTTAGCACGGGCTTGTTGGACACGCTGTCTGGTTTGAACAAGCAGTTGGACTGAAGTCTGAGCACAAGCCACTCCGACGCAGACCAGAGTACAGAGAGCACGGGAGCACCGACGTGAGAGCCAGCCTTGACCCAGAGCTAGCACGGCATGTGGCTGTGCTCGTCGGATACCTCTTCTCCATTCCCTTGTGCACTGCGCTGGCCTAACTTCAGAGTTCAGATCTTCGTCCCCTTACAACAGCCCAGGGCGTGCCTTTCCCTCAGCTCAGGCACGCCGTTCCCTATCTCCTCCTATTTCCTTCGCCGCCTGGGTCAGCTGCTCTGCAGCGAATTGACAGCAGCCTGTTTGGCAGCACTTCCTACTGCTGGGCAGGGGGTAATTCTGCAGGGCAGCCCACCAGGGAAGGGCAGACACACAGTTCAGGCCTTCTCCTCCTTTCACGTGAACCGACAGACCAAGGGAGTTCTTGTGTTTCGTTGCTCGACATTTCCTCACCCATGCAGATGGGGGGAGGGGAGAATGCCAGATAGGAGTTTTCAGTCCAGATGGACTCTGGCAGCTATGCTGCCTCAGAGGAGATGGAGAGGCCAACATCTCCTGGGGGAGGAGAACTGTCAGAATGACAAGGAGATATCCAGGAAACAAATTACTGTGCCATAGCACGAGAGGCAGAAAATGGTTTACTAGTGCCTTGGGTACAAATGTGAAGCAGACCCAGGATGAAAAGAGCTACTTTAACCAAAACGCTGGATGTTAAACATCTTGTATCTAGCGATATGATAACAGACACAGAAGTGCAGAGGTTGTGCTAGCCAGAGTGTGACCACAAACAAGAAATCCTAGAGCTCCGGAAGACTCAGCTTTCTCTGAAATCCGTGGCAAGAGATGTGTTTTCCCACCTGCACTTACCAGAAGGGGGTCCTGATTCACAGCTGGGCTTCGCACCGTGCAAGCGCAATAGGAAAACAAAACATCAGCACCACTGACCTACTCCATGGTTCAGTTCTGTTTTATCTGGAAAACTGTCTGGCTGAAGATCAAGTTGGCTGGCTAATCACCCATCCATTCAAGCTTTTACAGGGCTCTCCATTGCCAGCACAGTGCAGTTCATCCCACAGATAACAGAAGTTGACGTGAGCACTAACAGACCCTCTAAATAAGCGGGCCCAAATGCCTTGTTTGGCTTTGGGTTCTGCACACAAAACCAGACCGAGTGCCTGAGGTGCTACACGTAAGAGGAGTGCAGGATCTCACTACAATCACTGGAAACATAAGGGCCTTCACATGACTGTGATTTGAGGAGGGATGCTCACCAGTTAGCAGCCACTCTTGGCTACCCACCAAGGTTTATCACCTCCTTTGGGTGTCCAAATCGAGATGGGGGGGATGTTGAAGATGCTGGCAGAGCATCCAGGAGGCAGGAAGTGAAGCCATTTCCACAAAATGCTACTTTGCCTCCTTAAACAGAAGTCACACGCCATCTCAGGAGAAAAAACTCCTTAACCATATTATACCACAGCTTCGAGAATGAGAGGGGCCAATTCTATTAGTGTTTCTAGCAGTGAGACAGTGTTTGGAGATACCAAGTGTACGAACATAGGGAACAGGCTGTGTATTAAAATGCTGCTGTGTTGGACGCCTTGGCTAGGTTTTATTTTACTTTCTGCAGCCACAACGCTTCAGGGGGGAGAGTCACAGCTGTGCCTCAGAAGAGGCAATTGAAGCAATATGGAGACGTTATTAGATCTGAAATTTAGCAGAATCAGCAAAATCAGTGAGGTCAATTCACTCTCGCATTTTATGTTGTTTTTCTAGAGAGTTACTGCTTGCAGGCATATGCATAATGAATTCTCCTTGGAGTGGCCTTGCTCTTTCACCTTCAACAGCTAATTGTCTTAGGGGTGAAGGCAGGGAGCACTGCCTTTCGGACAACAAAGCGCTTGGCTGTGGGAGGCTCGTCTCCTCTGACCACGGGCCTCGCCCTGCGAGCTCTTCCGAGTGCTGTAGGGTTGCACACTTGATCCAAGCTTTTCCTTTTGTTCTTCACATCTGGTTGACAGAGGAGCACTGCCAGGGTTGAAAGAAAAGGCTGGGATGTGGGGCGCGGGGGACGTTAGGCTACTGAGGTCATAGCACAGGGTGGTAGTTGCTGAGCGTTCAAGAGCACGAGCTGGAGCATTTGTATCTCGGACACAAATCTGGCAAGCAGAGGCACAAAGAGCAGCAGATGCCTCTGCCAAGCTGTGCCATTTCCTAGGAACTCCACAGACTTCTCCAAGCCACTTCCCACCTCCTCCTGCCTCCCCTTCTGCTTTTATCTGAGGCCGGATACTAACTGGGAGATGGACAGTCCCTTCAAGCACAGCGCATGGTGACCTGCCCAGACCTCTACCTGTACAGAGACGCTGACTGGGATTCAGCACATTGAATCCAGCTGCAGGGAGGATGGACCTTTCTCTTGAGACCCTGCGGTATTTCTTTTTTCTCTAACCAGCTAGCCCTCCAGCTCCCATCGCAGCAGGACTCAGACTAGGAGGAAGCTTTTTTTCTTTGTTTCATTTCAGCTCTGCATTCTGTGGTTCCAGCTGTTCAGGGTGAGGCTCACACCGACACAACGGAAAGGTAATTTAGGAAAGGGAAGTCAGTCCCAGAGCAGTGCATGCCCTTCACAGTCCTGAAAAGGTATCTCTTTAACAGAGAAAGACGGAGCACATTTTTCTCAAGTGAAGATGAAAAATGTTTCTGTTTCCCTTGGTTTCCTACCAAGCTGGAATTAATACCTGGAAAAGTATCAACATTTTAAGATCATAAAACACTGGGCCTGGCTTCTGAGCTCCTGGGTTTAAAAAGAGATACTGGAAAAGATATGATCCTTAACGTTGTTTTGTATGGGTCATTAGTAATTCAAACTTTCCATAAACAATATTCTGGTTTACCCTGTTGTTATGAGAAAGAGGAGAGAGAAATAAAAAGAAATACAAACATAAAGAGAAAAGAATATGAAAAAGGAAGAGAGAGAGGGGGGAAAAAAGAAATGCAAACCCTACAATTTCGTACCTTATTCTGAACGAAGCATGCACAAAAACTTGTAGGAGATACTAGCCAAATGAATAATAGGCAAACATTAAATACATTAAATACATGTGAGAGTTACCACTAGTGTCTGAAATTTACTAAACCGGAGCTGCTTTAAAAGTAAAGCACATACATGGCTGTGAGAAACTAACGCTAAATTCTGCAAGCCAAACCCTCCCTACCAAGGATCCTGGGTGCTTGGTTTGAACCCAGTTCAGAGATGAACTTTCCACAAACATCTGTGAGGGTGACGAGTGGGCAGAGAAGGAGGAACACAGAGCGGAGAGTCGCCCTGGATGTGACAGCAGCTCTGAGCCCCGCGGGGAGAGGAAGGCGGTAAACTGGCACCTGCCTGTCTGCAGCCTGCAAGAGCCAAATGGCACAGACAGCTCACGCTGCCTCTTCTGTGGCTACAGAGAAAATTTGCCTATAGCTAACGTGCTGAGGATCCCCTCTTGTGAAAGTGCTCTTTGCATAGAGTACTTTACAAAACGTCTTTCCAAAAATGCATCCCTTTGTGCCTGGACAAAGGTAATAGTGGGAAAAGATCAGGGTGAGAATAATCAGTATCTGCTTCCCACCGACATTTTATCACTTGGGAACAGCATCAGTCAGGGAGCTCTTGGGTTCCCAGGGGGGGTTTGCTGCTCTGAACCCCTGTCAAGATAACTCCCAAAATCCCAGGTGGGTTCTGCTATGTGGTAGGGTTCTGTGAGATGGAAATAACCCTGCTTGCAAGACCTGAGCTGGCAGCGTGCTGCCTTTTAAATCACACAAGGGTGTCTGGAGACAGTTTTAGGAAACTGCTAACTAGCTTCTGGGTTTTGTTAGCCAGCCTCTCTCAGTGAGATCAGTCTGCGTTGAGCATGCTTGCTAATGCCAGGAAACACTGCCTCCTGCAGCAAGCACACTAATTATATGGCTACCTCTGTATTTGTTAGTCACCAACCAACTATTAAAACTGTCTCATTTCGTGATAAAACATCACCGCAACAAAACCATTCCCATCTGTGTCTCATTGCTAAATACAGAGCCTAGAACTCAGCGTTGCTCATAAGACCTACCATTCCCAAGGCATTCCTGCCACCATGGCCACTCATTAAATGATAAATTGGAGGTTTGACCTATTTTCTCGCAACATTAAAAGGAAGACTTCCATTGATAAGGTCCAACAGGGTTGTAATAACCTGGTCTTTTATTTGCCTTTTTCTAGAGGCAGCACTGAAAGCTAGGGACTGTTATGGTTTACCTTAAAAGACATTGTGAGGGGTTCTGCAGAGTGATAAAAATGTGGAGCAGGATCCAGAGTTTTCTGTCAGGTCTCAGTACAGCACACCATGTAGATTTGACTTTCTAACTCCCAGGAATAGAGTGGTACAAGATGGCATTTCCTTCTGAGGCCAGTAAGGAGGTGAAATTGAATCCCAAATGAGAATGTTAAACACATCAAAACTAGTAACACGTAATCTTACGCATGGTTGCTGAACTCCAGTTATATCAGAGGCAGTTTCCTACACCACAGACAAGCATCCTGCCTAAATTCAGAAGGAACAAAGAAGCAGATAAAAACTACCTAACTTTCTTTGATGCCTTGATATGGTTTGGTCTACTCAGATGTTAAAGCAACAGTTTGCATTTACATGGTTCTGTTCTGTTCAAGCCACCCAAAAGCAGTATACATCGAAGAACAGAGAAAGCAAAACATACTGAACTTTCACAGATCTTTCACAAAATTTGGGATAAGTAAGAGTTTATTTAGAGCATCAGCTCAGTCATGCTGGCTTATGACTAAAGCTCGCATATACCTATGTATATAGATAGCACTGTGCATCTGGGGGCCCCACAGTACAAAGGCTGGTTCTACCAATTCAAGCTCCAGTTGAAATCTTACTCATAAGCTTACTCATAACTTCTCATCTGTGTCTGGCTCTTCAGACCTACCACAACCCAGATAATACCCACTGCTCTGCCAGCCTCTGGTTCCTCCTATCTGTAACTACCTAATGCAGGACTGAACCAGCTGGGGAACCTACTGAAAAGAAAACATACAGAGCAAACTCCTCCAAAAAGCGAAACAAGATGATACAGGCTTCTACCTTGCCAAATTTGAGCGTGGGAATGAGCTTAATAGCCTCAATCTTTGGCTCGTGCCATAGTTCAGGAGCATGGCCCTTTCAGTGATGCGTGGGCATGTGCATTTCAGCAAACAGGCCTGATTACTTTTGCAGGAGCTCGTTTTGGCTTATTTACACTGTGGGATGGGTGTCATTTCCAGGAAGACCTGGTCACTCTTCCCATTGTCTTTCTGGAAAGAGGTAGCTAGTCTTGGAGAAATGCTGAGTGACACATCAAAGACGCTGCCTCACACAGGATTGTAATCTTTCATCTGGAGGTTGAATAACAAAGCCTACTGGGTATGAAGAAAAGAGAGAAAAATTCAAATGAAAAATGAAACACATTATTTTGGCAGCAATAACTGGAACAACTAATCAAGGGCAGTGGTAAACACCCCTCTGCAGAGGAAGAAAGAGCCTGCAGGATCTTGCAGCCTGTGGAAATCAGTGAGCTGGGGAGGATCTCTCTGGGTGCACTTTGTCTTTGGGCAAAGAAGACAGGGAATGGTTCAAGACTGGATCTTTCACAACGCAAACTTGGGAAGAACACAACTCAATGGCTGTTTTCATATGAGATGACTCAGGAAAACTCTCCTGTGCTAGGGCAGTGCTCATGGCTCGAGAAAACAGGAATTACTCTGCTGAATATTGTCCTACTAGTATTTAGTGAGAAATGCCACCCCTGCAATCCCTGTTTTCTAGGTTTGCCTTGGCTTCTGAGGCAGATCTCTGACCATCAACGTCAAAGGCACAACCTTGTAATTCTGTCTGGCGGAAATTTTGCCCTGGATCGAGATATGACTGGGATGCTCCCACTTATACGCTGGCTACTCCCTGCTGCTGAAACGGCGTTCAAAATCCAGCGCTGGCAGTTCAAGAGCAGCTCTGTGCTTTGCTTTTACAGTAATGAGCAGTCTGCTTTGCCGTAGTCCTGCAAGCTGATGAGCAGATCGCTGGGCTTTTGGCTTCGAAGCTGTCAGTTCCAGGAAAAACAGCTAATGTTTAGGTTAACTTTTCCATGGCTGTTAATGGAAAACCACACTGCAACAGTATGTGAGGAAAGGTTACAATTTTGTTCTCAAGCTCTGCAGCCCATCAACAGGGATCTGCTAGCTTAGAGTTAATGATCAGTTAAACAAGAGCTCCTTATTAGCGCCTGTGTATTTCTGAGTCTGCAGAAAGAAGCATCATCAAGCAAGGAGCAACCCAGCAGTCTACAGGTGTGTGTAGGGGGGTGACTTGGGAGTCCACACGGCTGGTTTTACTCTCAGGTCTGAAAAGGGGTCTAGTGTTTAAAGCAGGGAATTTGAAATTCTATCTTCTGGTTCCTGTTCTTTGTTTCAGGAGGTTCCTATTCATGACACTATGAAACAGCATGGTGTGAAGTCAGACAGTTACTTGAAATCTGAATTTCCTCATCTCTAATATAGATTCCTGATCCAAAATAAGAGATGACCCAGGGGACTTTCCAGGATGATAGGTTTTGCTCGTGTGCTTTGAGAACTTCATAGTTAATTAGCAGTACCTAGCCCTTGCATAACTATTACTACTATAGTAATATCCATATTACTATTCATCTTGGCTACTCTATAATGAAACAGATTTCATGACTTTGAGTGACCTCACTGGAGGATTGTGTGGCAAAATTTGCTCCTCAGTATCCAACTATGAACAAATAATTACGGCTCTGGGGATATTTTCTGGATTTGTACATTCCAAGCAAAGGCCCAGGCTAGCTGCTACATTCCTTCTGTATTTTTTGATACAGCTCTAATAATGCAGCCTTAAAACATTAATCCTGTGTACCAGCAATGCTGATGAACCTGCTAACGGCTGAGCTTATTACAAGTGCATCACAGCTGATGACCAACCATTGGTGCTAACACTGACATAAATGACACCCTGTGGCCTGTAAGTCCCTGGTGGCACAGGGTGGGACGTTGGCCATGATTTTACCAGGTAGAGGTGCCTACTGCTTGTGGGGACATGCAGGAAGGGGTGTTCTTTGTTGCCGGTAGCCCTGCACTCCTCTTTGAAAGACTCTAGGCTTTGCATATCCACTCGCCTTGGCCAAGGGGTGGTACACACAGCACAGGACCTGCAGATTTTGGCAGGCTGCTGATCACAGCAGAGGTAAGAGGGAGAGCTGAAGCCCTGGCAGCAGAACAGCATTACGCAAAGCAGTGTAAGGCCAGCTGGAGCTAAACTGGCCACCCACACAGGGTGGTTGCTGCCCTGCCACACACCACCGTGTCACTTTATGGCTCTTCCGAAATGCCGCTTACATGTCTGGAATTTGGGTGTGTGTTAACAAAAACGGACCGGGAGGCAGGGCTCTGCAGTTATTAGGACATGCACACACGTAAAGCCAGGGATGGCTGACCAGAGAAGTGTGGCTTTATCACTACCAATGTTACGCTTCAGCCTGTCTGTTGTGTGACACAGGGACTCGTGTGAGCCACTCTACCAGCTGTCCCTCTCCCAGATCCACTGTGCCTTTGTCTTCACAGCTTTCATCCTCACTCTTCAGTCTGACACTGTTTGCCCTTTTTGCACTTCATGCAGGATATTTGCCTGGAGTCCTGCAGGTACCATGTACTTGCACATCCAGGATGGGGGCCTGACCAGGGAAAGCCAAGGACAGATTTAAGCTGTAGTGTAAGTTGTTCTTTCCTGTGCCTTGGACTACAGGTAAAGCATCTGCTGTCAGCACTTTTGTTTCTGGGTGGCTTTGCATGCCTAGCAAGTCTCTGATGACCCTCCGATGGCTGATGTAAGACCCAGGGTTCCCCTCACAAGTTTTCAGCACAGATGGACCCAGACACAGTCCAAATTTTTCAGCTGGGGCTGCTGCTTATTTTCAGGAATTTACTGCAAGCCCACAGGAAACAATGACCTCGCTTTCCCATAAGGATAAGGAGAGTAAGTCCAGCCCACTGCTGGAAGCTGCATGAAGGAAACAAATGCAACATCAACATTCACTCAGCAAGAAACATGCATGGGGGAGATGGATTTTCTAGGCATCTGTCACAAGGTGATTCTCGCTGCATCAAAATCCTATTCTTTCTGTGCTAAGAGTTTCACGTCCTATGTTTTTACTGATTTCTAAGAACCTAAAGACCTACTGAACAAATCTGTAATATGTTCTGTGAGAATTTACATGCTTAGACACTTTTCTGCATCTGGTCTCCTTGGTTCTGCAATCCCACCCTCATAACATAGTGTTACTATCACTGCACAGCTCCAGTAAGGGTTTTACCCCAAGTTATTTCATTTACCCTACAGCCGCAGAGCTACTCAATCCATGCAGAGGAAACTTTGAACTATCGTGTTCCTTTGGCTTGTTTTGCCTTCTGCTCTTTAAAACAAACTAGGAACCCCTCTTCTTTCTCAGTTCCTTATACCAAAGGCTGCCCTTTCCACGAGCCCCACACAGGAATATCCTCCAAGTAGAGAGCCTGCCCAGTCCCTCACTGCTCTGGAAATCTTAAGTCAACACTTAAGTAGGCTAATTTCTTGCCTCAATTAAAATCACACTTTACAGTAGAGCTCAGCACTTGTGATCATTATCGCCGTACTAAAATCCGGGCAAACCCTGTTTCATATAGTTTCTCAGAGGAGCAAAATGCAGTTGAGCGCTTGGGGCTAGGGAGGATGGGAGGGAAAGAGGAACTGCAGTGGGAACACAAGCATCTGCCTTTGTATCAAGAGAGGAGTTGGTACTGATTAGAAGGAGAAACCCCCATCACTATCTAACTGCTTGCACCTAGGTATCTGTCCTCTGGCAAACAAAAATATATCCTGCAAATTTTGCACAGTTAGACACACCGGACAGTCTGATTCCCTGTCCCACTAGTCCAGAAGGACTAGTTGCTCTGACCCAGCAAGAGTTTTGCTGGCTCCCCCTCCTATGGCTCGATCACCAGAGGCAGTGCCTGCTCCAGGCTCTGACACACGTGTACATGTGCGTGCACACAGACACACACACACACACACTCAGTTTTGGTTGGAACTCTACACTGCTCCTTCTTGGGAAGCCACACGGGAGATGTGCTGAGGGAGAATGAACCAGCAACAAAAGTTGTTCCTTGTGGTTAAAGGAAGATTTGAACTGCATTAACAGATTATTGCAGCTAGTGTTGTAGATCCACTGTTTAGCATTCAGATAAATTAGTACTGCTGCATCGTCCCAGGGTTTCTCACTCCATCTGTCTATCCTTGCTCTCACCCCTTGCCTCTCACAAGGCTGAGATTTGGGTTTTGTTTTACACCTTCACAGCACCTGGGACAATGCGTTTGATTTAAGCTGATGCCTGGAGCATATGAACACACCACTATAAGGAACAAGGAGCAAGGCTCCAGGCTATGTGGCAGCACGGTCCTCTTTTTAGTTTAGATTTATTTCCTTTCTATTTCAGCACTGTGTGGGAAGTGAGAGACAATTAGTTATTTCTCAGATAGGTCTTTGCAAGTACACAGCTTTCTCCACAAGACAGGGAAAGCTGTGGAAAGGAGACTCCTGAGACTGAATTTGCCAGATAGAAAAAGACATTCACATTCCTCAAACAGTACAGCAGCCAGTGCTAATCTCTGTGAAACACCTGATTACAGTAGTTAAAGGTTTTTCAGGTTTTTCAAAGCATAAGAGTGGACAAAGAGGGAAATTTTATTGTAATGTGGTGACAATTCAGGCTGTTTTTTTCCTTCTCTGCATTTTTTAGCCACAGTGGTGACTGCCCACTCAGCTAGGAGTGCTCAGGAGGGCTGTCCCGTGGACTGAGGACCACGTCTGCTGAAACAGGCCAGCTCCTGACACAGGTGCCAGAGACGGCATGTGGACAGACTCGGTAAAGCTAGCTCCTGGTTCCCACCGAGCTTCCTCTTGCAACATCTCAGCCTGCAAAAGAAAAACGAACCCTGGCACACCGTGTAAGAAACACGGCTGGACTTCTGCTTTCAACTATCTAAGCATGGCACAGGTCTAAAACATACAGACCTGAACATCCAAACGCTGCACCTCTGTGCTGTTGGCATCATGTTGTAACCACATAAACTCACAGGCCGCTGTGCAAAGCTAGACATGTACTTGCAAACAGAACTGTCCCTGCCCACAGCCACAACTGTTGCTCATCCTTTAAATTTATTACTGAGTTCCAGCCTTCATTTTTACCATTTGGGAAAGAAAAGACATTGGATTAGCCTCACTGAGAAGACAGGAAAAGCCTCTGAGAAATGGAAGGTGATGAAGTAGCTCAGTCAAGGTCACTCTGTGTGGCAGCAGCAGAGACTGGAGCAGCTCTAGGTTTCAACTCCCAGTCTGGTGCCCAAACCTCAGATCTCCGTGTTGCCATATGAGAATAGCCCACAGACTTCCAGCTCAGTTAGACATCTCAGATCCAGAATTATAAGAGCAGGATGCAAATTAAAAGAGCTATCCATTACTAGGCTTAAGACTTGCAGACCATTATTGGCTGAGGTTCGACAGCTCTTTGCTGTCCGCTGTTGCACAGCTGTGCAGAGGTAGAGCCTTGGTCAGCAGCCCTGGGGTGCGTGCTCCAGTGATTCTCCAGAAATGCCATGGGACTTTACATGCAAGTCCTTGCTTTGCAGAATCTGGCCCTTTACAAAAAAGGGTCAGTTGGGATGAACGCCTGATATAATCCAGAGCGGTCACCTGAACTCCTTAGGCTGCACAAAACATTCACAGCAAAGCCTGAAATCAAGTTAGTTTGAGGTTTTGGCATTTCAGTGTAATATAAAAACATTAGCATGATCGTCAAAGCAGAGGGAGTTTTGTAGGCTTTTGTTAAAAATCAGTGCTTTTCTGTAGTGAAGATTCATGCAACTTGGCTATAAATTTGTCTCATTTCATACCCTGACTGTTCTGTTTGTATAAAGATCATTTTTTTATGTCAGCGCACACACACACACACACATTCTTCCTCTCGTAGTAAAAAGAACAATTGCAATTACTTTAATGGGCACATTTTCATGTATTCTGTAGCCTCATCCTCTGGTCATAACTAACCACAATTTGTACCAGAACTGTACCACTGAGATCTAACAAGATATGAGCATATGTGATTTCACCAGTAAACTTGCAACATTATACTAGTTTTGGAAAAAGCTCCTCTCCCTGCATCATCATGAATTTAGGTAGGATATGTCTTTACACATGGTTTTGTTACACTTTTTCTCCATATTTATGCCCACCTATATTCACCTATACAAACACAACATGAAAATGCAATTAATACTATGCAATAAAAATTTAAAATATAATTTGCTCCCCGATTGAGATGTTCCTGGCCATGTCTGAGCTTGAAACACATTTTAATAATCTCATAAATCCCTGACAGAACAATGTTTATCAAGGAAATGCAACTGACACTTCGATGTGACACTAATTATTTGGAGCCTGTGTTTCGTGAGCAATTTGCATAAACAAGCATTCCCTTACTCTGCTATAAAAGTAATAAAGTTTTCTGGAAAATATATGTTTTTTTACATCACCCCATCTGATGATGTTTCAAATGTAAAAATAACCTCATTAATGCTGACAAGAATGCAAACCTAGTCTCTTGAAAATGTGAGAAGACCACAGGAATCCCATGTGACTCTGACTTCCTTGCCTTATTGGAAACATCTGTGTCTGTTGGTAACTTCTGATCATTTCCAGGTCTGACTCCAAATAAAGAATTTCACAATCTTTTTGTGCACCTCAGCCTCTCTGGGTGCACTTCAAAACAGGTCCTGAACATCCCTCTCTTTTCCTTTTGCTTTGGGGTAAAAGATGCATTTTTAAGAGCCTTTGGCAAACCAGATCAAAGCTTGCTTCATGGTTTCTTCTTGAAAATGCAGATGGGCATATGGCCAGTTGTGTCACAAATGTAACAACCTGCTAATCAGGAGCTGTTGCCAACATCAAGAGCCATAGCTTTGATGGAGCTGTAGGGCTAAGGCTGGCTCAGGCTGCTGCCACGTATGAGCGGGCATCCTCTCTGGCAGTTCTCCCTGAAGAGGTCTCAGCTCTCTGATGTCCAGAAAGATCTAGCCCTGTATCTGGAACTTAATATCCAGATATTTCTTTAACTGTACCTTTTGCAGTGAAGAAACAGTCCTAGTTCATGGCATCGCAACCTTGATTAAAGGGTTTGGGGCACGAACAGACAAGAGGCAGGGATAAGAGTTTGTCTGAGGTCACAAAGAGGACTGGAATCTAAGCTTCAGTCCCCACATGATCCACTGCGATGTATATAAATTGCAAATTTATTAGTCACTACCCTTGAACCAATGGCTTGTTACAGACTAATGTGAACTCAGGGCAGAGGACATCTTTCTGGACAATTTGTATGGTACCTAGGAGGCTGTGTGCACTACAGCAGATAAACAGTAACATTAGTCAACACAGTGAAGCTGTTCATGAATCTATGTTTCGTTCAACGCAAGCATCCTTCTGAACAGCTCAGCTAATGTGCTGGCAGTGGATAAAGTAACTGATTACAGCAAGGGATTGCTTATATATGAAGATGATGTAACCCTGGGATTAAGTCCAACTCCTTCACAGGCTCCAAAGCAAACAGAGATGCCTTTCAGTTATTTTTCTTCTGGCTCCACTTTTTGATGTTGACCAGTGGGTGAATTAAGGTGCCCATTTGATAGCTCCAAGAGCTGAAATCTGTGTCTTTCTTTGCTTCAGGAAAGAGAAGAAATGAGGTACAAACTGCTTTCAAAACTCCTCCTTGCAGCTTTTAGGAATATTATATGGTCAAAGGCTTCTGTCTACAAATTTCAGGCTCCTCTTTACTAGCCATAAATTTTGCCTGCCAGGCCCTGAATATTTCTCTAGCCTGAGAATACACCACGTGGTGAGTTTTTTATCTGGTGGCTCCGTTTGAGACTCTGGGTACTGTAAGATGCTTGGCTGATCACTGGTTCTCTCATTCCCAGGGCATGTCCATGCTGTAAAGACTGCTATGGCTGGCAGCTCGTACGCAGCTGGCAGCGTGGGCATGCTAGCGTGCTGCTAAGTAACTCTGAAGTATTTATTCAGCTTGTGTCATGAAATCTACACTGAGTGGCTGCACGGTATGATTGAGACGGAGCTAGTTAGTCTGCAACTCCTCTGTGTGACTGCCAGGTAAACAAACCAGAGTGCCCAGCCTCCACTGCCCGGTGTTCCTGCAGAGGACCTGCGACAGGAACGATGGGTGGCCTGGTCCCCTATGGTGCAGCAGATAGCACACAGGGCAGCACACTGTGAAAGTCTGGCAACGGGATGAAGTTAGGCAGTCTGGAAAAAGCTGGAAAGCGGGAGCTGCCCTGCCTTGTGCAGCAATACCTCAAAGCCCTGCATATGACTGCCTGAAGCTTCCCATCTTCTGCGACTGGCAAGGCGAGGTTTACAGCGGTGCACTGGGGGTGAAGTTTCAAACCGCCTGTGCCTCCACTTTAAAGCCACACGACGGGCTTGGGGGTGTCAGCACCAGCTCTGATGGGCCCCTTTGCTGACAAGCTGGGTAGAACACTCTTTCACGTACGCTTCCCAGTAGAACAGGATCAAATCCAAATCTGCCAGTGAACAGTTATGAAAGCCCACAGACTTGCCACTGAAGATTCTGCAGCTTGGTGAGGACCAAGTCTGCCCTCGCCGTGGCCCTGGTCTGTGCTGCCTGGCCCAAAGGAACTATTTAGAACCACATGGAGAAGCCACAGGAATTTCTAGCTGAGCTTGCCACTGCCAAAATGGCTCTTACAGCTCTACCCCACCGGCTAATCTTTGTCTGGTGTAGGGTTTGCCAGTGCTACACGTGGCTGGGAGAGCATCCAGGTGCCTGTGTGTGAACGTGCAGGGCTGCTGGGTGTGAATGTTCTCCACAGTGCTGCGCTTCGTATCTCCTGCACTAGGAACATCTAAATCACTTGGATACAGCCAGCTGGCCTCAGTCTGCACGTCGGGTCAAGGTGGTGACGTGCCGTATCTCAGAGCACTGTGCCAAAAGACACCTTCCTCACACTAGCTGTCAGCCGTCAGACCTCCCAGATGCTTGGCGGCATTCCTGGCACGTGACCAGGTGTAAAACTGTGTCTGCTAAGTGACCCAGTGCACCTCAAAAGTGGTCCTGCCTTTGGACGGCAAAGGGTTGAAATGCTGTTGCTGTGAGTGTTGTTGCAAGCCGGAGAGATGCCAAGAACTATGTTCTAGGTTGGATGAAGGAAATGATGAACAGATTACTAAACTTGTTTTATCAAACATCCACTTCAGAGGAAGGGCTGTGTTTATAAGTCACCCAGAGGCCTCTCATTGTGGTCCTGGTGAAAAGTCTCCAAGCTAATGGCAGGGATTAGATCCAAGCTCATCAAAACCAGCCCTGACTTCCTGGGTGGGGGATTCCAGCCACACGGTTGTTTGCACGGGTAGAAATTTCCCATCATTTCAGTGCAATGCATCCACTCCTTTCCTTTTGCAAAACTGTTCTAAGGACACAGGTTTCATTTTGAAACAGTTTTCTGTGGAATTGCTCCTTTTCCTTGGTATTTTTTCTTGCAAGGAAAGCAAACTGTTCACCCTGGCTCAGGACCATCTGCACTGAAGGCACTGACAGCTGCAGTCAACGCTGGCAGATGTTTCCAGGCTGCTGTCCCCATCAATTCAGCACTGACCTTCCCACTGGATTCCCAACAACACCAGAACAGTAGCGTGTTTTATGAGATAATATGTCACGTTTGCTGACTTGGAGAAGCCACTGGCCTTAAAGTAGCCTGAATCACGCCACCTTTGTATCCTAAGGTTTGGGCACACATTTAAATTTCTCATAGAAGAACAGTGGCATAGAGAAAAATACAGGGAGGTTGGCAGCGATCAAATAAAGTCTCCTTATTTTGTGAGGTGCAAATTTTGCAGCTATTTTGCAATGGTTTACTTTTCATTTTGACTAATTTGTCTCCCAAGGCACAGCTGTAGTTTGCGGTAGTTTAGTTAGCAGCAACATTGCCTTATCCCTTCCCAGTCCCTTGCACCGAAGCCTCTAAATATTGTAAAGCCAACCGTCCTTACCCCCAGCTCTGGTAAAATCACTTTCTATGTCTACAAAGGAGAAAGTGAGGTGTGACAGACTAAAACCAGTATCCAAATCAGGAGGAATGTCTGTAGCAAGATGGGAGATGACTCAGGAATCACAAAGCTGAGCCCAGTGCTTGAAAGCTAGATTATTCTCCCTGCTTTAAATCTGAAGTAGGGAAACACCCCCCCACACACACACATTTTTGCTGAATAGGGGAGGGGAAAACCCTACCTAATTCTGCCATTTCAGCTGTATAAACTAATTAAAGTAATTTCAGTGTTTTACAGTGTGTTCTTATGTTGGTTTTGCCTGGACTGTTGGGGGGTGATGTCACCTGGTAGTTATGTCACTACTGTAAAGGAATAAACATGAACTGCTTGCTTAAGTCTGAAAGTGATTAAAAACATCAAGAGGATTACACATGGTTATTCAAAGACAACAAACACTCAGGATCATTGTTTTGTTTACACAAGTATTCTTTAGAGCAATCTACCCTCACAGAAAGTCCGAGAAACACTTCATATCAACACAGGAAAGTGTCCAAGCATTAGCAAGTCCTGCAGGAGTCAGCTGCAGAGAAACAGGTATTTTAGCAGCTATAAGCATGGGTGCATTTTCAGCCTGCTTCTCTTTCACACTAAATTATACTTGCACCCAAGTCAGAGATTCTTTATAGCACAACAGAATCATAGAGAGCTTAATTTACTTGGAGACTGGATCATACAACACCTATATGGGCTAATTCTGCTATTGCTTATGCTGACAGGACAGAGCTGCATGTCTAAGAGAAACATCACCGAAAAGGAAGGGAGCCTGCTGTCAGTTGCACTCGTATAAATTGCTGTTAACTATATCGGCTTCAATTAAACCGCTCTGGATTTTCCCTAGCATAAATGGAAGCGGCATCTTTCCTGTAAATAAACTGAGCTTGCCAAGTCAAAAAAGTTATTGACAGAACAGGCGTTCTTCACACCCTGACTTCTGCGGGAAAATTGCCAGGCATTAACAATCTGTATGTTACAAACTCTTCTCCCAGAAATCGGTATCACACTCAGTGAAGACATTTCAGCAAATTTTCCCCCTGAAGGAATAAAATCTTAAACCTTTTTATTCACAAAAGTTCATTGGTCCTGTATTCCATAGCAAACCTTACAGGAAGCCAAACGTTACAGACCTAGGATACTCCACCAAAAAAGCCTTCACAACGCTACACAGTCACTTGCGCTTTGGCCCAGACATGTTTCTGAAGCAACTCCAAGCTCCTTTGTTGATTTATGTCAGAGGTATGTAAACTGACCGCACAAGGCAGCAATGTAACTGTCATTCTTCACCATGAGGCAAATATGAACAGGAGCTCAGAGAGGTGCTGAATCTCTACCCTTGGAGATATTAAAAACTGGATTGGGAACATCCCTGGGCAACGGGGTGTAACCATCTACACGGCAAGGAGTTAGGGGGTGTCTTATGGCTGCCCCAGGGATTTCAATTCACCCATGTCATGTACCTAGAACACACACTAAATCAGCAAAGCTCAGGTGCAGCTCTCACGCTCCCTTCCCAGCTGCTTGTCCCGGCATCTGCTGGGTGCTCAGAGCTCACCACAACCCACGCGCGTGTGCTAGCTTCAGCGCTCAGCTACGTACCTCCAGAGCTCGCTCAGGATGACTGTTCTGAAATTATTTAGGAAGCACCCAGCTGTTTAATTCCACTGAAAAGGAAGAGACTAATACCTTGGAGATGAGAGGTAGCTATAGTATCCAGCCACCACAGACAGTACCATTCCTGTAAGGTGACATTAGTCCATCCTCTTTAATGGTTTCTGTCTCCACACACAAGTACACATTAATGTATAGAAATCGGCATGAACCCAGTTTTCACTAGAAATATATGGAAATACTTCCTCCTTCTCACACAACAGTCCAAACCTCATTCTGCAAACTTTGCTTTGTAGTGCCCATGAAGTTTAAATTTAGGTATGTATATATATATATTTATGTATGTTTATGGTTTTATTCCAGGATGTAGGATTCAGTAAATGAACATATGTAGCAATATTCCTTACTATTCTTTAGAATTACTTATGTAGTTAATTGAAAGCAGCTATTATCTAAGAGCAAGATTGTTAGGGGCTCTTCAATGGGTATTTCATTTGCTGCACCTGGATAATTTTCGTACTTGAAACCACATCAGTTAAACTGCATGAACTGCAGCTGCAAACAAAGCGGACAGGCGTGACAGAATTTTTATTTCTGTTATGAGTACCTGCCCTCAGTTCCACATGTAAAGGCAGTCAGAAACTTTGAAGATATTTTATTTTTTCCTAGCTGTAAAAAGAAAATGCTTTTGAGGCACAGTACCTTGTCTCCCGGCTGTGGGCGCATCACAGATACACGGTCGTAACCTTTCCGCAGCAAGACCCAGAGAGCATCCAATTTCCCCTGCAATCAAAAGAAACACAGCGTTAATCTGAGCAAGAACAAGTGCTCTGTGCTAAGTGCGGTGCAGGGACAATGCAGCTTAGACATACACATTTTTTAATCATTTCCTGTGCTTGTACAAGATGCTGGAGAGCAATGTTTTCTCTCACAGAAACTCCAAACTTGCTGCAAGTGCAAAGGAAGAGGCTTTCAGATGAGCAATAAGCAGGTGTGTGTGACAGTCAACAGCAGCCAAGCATCCAGCTTTTATGTGTTCTTCTAAAAATCTCTAAAAGTAATAGGTGACTTAGACATGTCCTGGGCCGAGAGAGTCTCATACCTACTCGGCTCCAGACATCATTGCTAGCAAAATGCTAAATCAATGCAGAAAGCAATCAGGTGAGTTTATCCGATGCATTTCCTAACTATCCAGCCGCCTCCTCTGGCTGGTGGAGTGGCTTGCCTCTAGCTCTAGGTGACCACTGTGACACATTAGGAATAATTTTGATTTCTATCTCAAAACGATCTGCTAGGGATAACTGACTGAAAAACTGTCTCTCCACACAGCCAAGACAGCTGAGTCACAGCTAGGTGCTATGTAACGACCCGCTTAATCTTTCCTGTCAGCTACACGTTAGCAAGAGAGCATCAGGTGGCTGAGTCTCATGTAAGCTCCCCAGTCACACCCCATATGTCAGTTAACATTTGCATCTTTTCCAGGCAATAACACATCTTTCGAAGTCCTCCATCCCTATGAGCTCAGTGTCAGCTGCCCCGCAGACGCCACCCTCAGCACTTCGCACTGGTTTTGACAAGCCGTTCACCTCACTGGGTGGTCTCATACCCAACAGCCCGTACCCAAACGCACACGTGTGTGCACGCACAGACCCAGACAAGTCTTGCTGAAAACCCAACACGCTGAAATAAATCTCTTGCTGACAGAAAGGTTGGTTGAGATGTGGGGTCAGACCCCCCCTGCCAGTCCTGCAATGCTTCTCTGCAATGCAGACACAGTGTTCATTCCTGATTGAAATTCAGCAGCGACACAAAATGCCAAGCCTGTGGTTATTTTCCAAATGAGCTGAACAAGGCCAAGAAGGAGCAGCACAGGGCTCTGCAACGTAGAGATACCCACTGAATCATCTGCTCCAAAACACACATCTGCTGCTGAAGAATCCCCTGCTGTATCCCCATTTTAATAGGCCAGGCTTTCACTTTCCGAATGGATTCAGTTTCTGGGAGATGTGCAGAAGGGTTTACACGATGGCAGTATGTTGGCTGGCTCAGTGGAAAACTACAGACATCTTAGAAGCTGAAAATTTATTTATCAAACACTCTTCACATTAACTTAATTTGACCCTCGGTCTTTGAAGTGCACGATACTCAGAGATTTGTAAAAATGTCTGGAGAGGGTTAACAACAGGCAGTGTTTATTAAGCTTTCCATTAGTATTGTTCCAAATGCTACAAACGCATTGATATGAGAGCAGGCCCCATGAACAAAACCCCTACCAGAAAGGCAGTGACCTTTATTGTATCTGCAGAGACAGACACAAGCTACTCTAAGAATGTACAAAGTCATCCCTTGGTATAAAACTAGTTCCTGTGAGGTCGAGAATCAAACCCAAAGACCTAGCTACCCTAAGTGGACTCAGAAACTCATGTGTGATCCCTACCTGTTTCATGAAAATACAGACTACAAAAAAATTATGATAGCAGAATTGCCTCATGTAACTATCATGGGACGAAATTAAGGAAATCGAAAAGCAAGCTGCATATGGCAGTGGTGGTGGGAAAAGAGCAAGTAGCTTCACTGAGAGTGAGGAAGCTTGCTTTCCCGAGAGCTTGGCTTTCATGGCTGAGAGTAAACTTCAGTGTCTGTGAAGGTGAGACCTTCCTGGCAGCCAGGGTATTTAAAAGGTCCTTCTGTGAGCCACGTTCACTGGTAGTTAATTAAAGCTCAATGCCTACCGTTCCTTTCCTGGGGACACTGAGTCCTTCTCTTCCCTTTTCAAGAAAACATTAGGGCTGTAATCCTCTTTGAGACCTATATTCCTCGATCAGTTTGTTGAGCCAACGGTTCAAAGCTTCTTTGCGAGTTGGAGGGATACATGGGTGGAGACGGACAGACACACAGAATGACTGCATAGATCTTGTTTCCATAGGATACTGGGGGAAAGGCTTCCTACGGCGAGAGCCAGGAAAGTGTTATTCTCAAAGGAAGAAGCCAGAAACTCCTCTGTCAGACTCTTCTGCAGTTGGACAGCACAGGCTTTTAGACCAGAGGGAAGCCATCCCTGTCTCCCCAATCCATCTTTCCCCCTACATCAGAGCTGGTTGAAGCTCTTGATCTCCTGTCTCCTCTGACAACTTAAGAAATAAGTACCTTTTTTTCCATTTCTCCTTTAGGAAACTATAGGGAAAAATTACAACTTTCCACGGAACAAAAACCCCATTTTTACTCTGCAGTCCTAATTTCCAAGAGCCTACCAAGATTTCTTAGGAAAAGCCAAGAGCTCCATCTTTGGGGGTCTGAATGGAGCTTCAGGGTCTGCCTGAGACATCTGGGTGGAAGAGAGGGAGAGTAGATCATGGAAAGGATGATGCTGGTTGAAGAAATGAAAATGTCAATGCATTCACTTGGAAATATAAACACTTCTGTGCTCTCTAGTGAGTGGGCTGTGTCTATGTGTTTGGGAACTCCTGGAATTGAAGCACAAGGTTGCTTGGATTAAAAAAAAAAAAATAAAAGAGGTCTGGAGGCAAATAAAGCTCTGAGTCCTACTAGCTATGAAGACCAGAAAGAAGAAAAAATCAGGGCAGATGACAGTGAAGAGGGCACAGTTTCAGACATTGCTTTAACATAAACACATTCTATTCCTGAAGTACTGGTTAATTCAGTACTGTATCAACCCTGGTCTCGTGAATGACCTGATGCCTGGAGTGCTCCTGAGACCTGGTATCTGGTGGTCTCAGTTAGAGGCAGTCTTGTAAGCTGCCTAGAAATCTAGGCTACCCTTGGGCTTGCTCTAGCAAGGCAGCTGTGCCATGTCAGCTTTGTAGAGACAGGAGGGACAAAGGCTAGAAAACGTGCCAGGGACACATAGCTTAGTTAATGCTTAAGCAGCCTCCACTTAGGATTCACCTAAGGTGGTGGTGGGGTTTTCTGAGAGCACCAGTTGTTGCTGCAACCTCAGCCTTAAGGCAGAGCCTGCACGTGAGTTTTTGTAGATGGAGAGTGAGTTCAGCCTTCTGTTGTGGTCCTTTCTGCATTGTTTTTTAGACAGTGATAGTGGTCTTTCTGAAGTCAAACAAGTACTATAAATGCTCTGAGAAGGAGGAAGAGAGGAGCGGTAACGAGGTAAGACAGGTAGATAAAAGCAGAAGTAGAGGTAGGAGGAAAGCTGCTAACCAAACCAAAGCATAGAGAGCCGTGTGGTTTGCTACAGCAGGGAGCATGTCCTGAACCAAATTAAAACTAAAGGATGGTCCTTTATGATCCTTCACTTGCATCTACATTTTGTGTTGCCCATCCCTCTGTCAGATGAACTGAGGATTTTTTAAGTTTCTTAAGTTTTCAGACTTGTCATTCTCTTTGGGTTATTTGCACTGACTTTTCAAACTGTTGAAATGATATTTTAAAAGCAGGATAATCCAGTTGGCATCGTGCTAAGAAGTAACGGCAACAAGTAAGAATAACAACAACAGTAATAACCACAATCTGTGAAGTGTCAGTAACCACATTTGGTAGCAAATAAATCTGGAGTATTTCAAAAAGCAATGTA
The DNA here is from genome assembly GCA_035590215.1 of Microhierax caerulescens. Classification (NCBI taxonomy): domain Eukaryota; kingdom Metazoa; phylum Chordata; class Aves; order Falconiformes; family Falconidae; genus Microhierax; species Microhierax caerulescens. The sequence continues at coordinate 5,587,791 of JAVJGJ010000038.1, read as the reverse complement.
TCTATGTTCAGCTGTCTACCTACCTTATAGACGTTACTCTGGGAAGAGTAACAAAGAAAGGGAAGGAAAAATCCATCAGATAAACTGGCAAAAGGAAGAACACTCATAAGTAAAGGCTGACACTTGTGCTGCACGGAGAAAAGGAGGCCTGTTGGCCAGCAAGGTGACTGGCCCCAAAATGTGAATTTCCTGGCCCTTTGCCAGATTCATGTTACTTTGGCTCATTGCTCCTGAGATTTAATTCCTTATCCTCCTCCTTTAACCAGTGGTTTGTTTTTTTTTACAGTAGTTTGTTACATTCATATTTCTCTACCTTCCAAAGAGGTGTTTCAACCAGTCCAGTGGTGTGGGTGGAAATTTAACATCTGCTTTAACCAAAAGAGCCAAGTGCACTTTGGAGCATGGGGATGAGGGAAAATTTAAGCTGAGTATCAGGGGACAATTCTTATGGGTGAGGTCTGGTAGTCATTGAAATATTCTCCCTTGAGAAGTGGTGGGAGCCCCTGTGCTATTTTAAAAACCAGACTGGAAAAAGCAGTGAAGGATAGATTCAAGTTAGCAGCCCTGCTCTGGCTGAGCATACAGACCCGATGACCTAACAGGCTATCCCTTCTCACCTCTCTCTGCTTGTTATGGTTCTGTGATAGCGTCCCTGCGTAACACCACGCAAATTCATCTTCATGCGCTCACATCTTCAGGTCAAGAGCTTCTGCCAAGAGTGCTGATGAGTTTTGCCAATTTTACTAATTCCTTACTGCACAGGGAGAGCAATAGCAGCACCCCTAATTCATAGAAATGATCCCCTCTTTTTGAAGAGTCGTCATAATTCTACATGGGGAAAGCATTGAATTCAGTTATCCCATCTGCATACGCCGTCTTTTTGGGCGCAGTTCAGTAAGGGGTGTGGTGGCAGTTAATAATTAGGTGAATTCTTGTCCACAGGCAGACTCAGGCTGCTAAATACTATCCAAATATGGAATACCCTGAAGTTATGGGAGTGTGTGGACATAGGGTCTTGGACTGGAACTGCCCTTATACTCTAGAAGTATCTCTCTTATCTACTGTTCAAACTGTATAAAGGAATTAAGAATATATATTCCCCATGAGATACTCCTAATATTTGCAGGCCCCCCGTAAGTGAATTCTTGCTGTTACAATGCAATAGCTGTTTCTAGTCAGTCAGAATTGAACTTGAACCCTACACTCATTGTCTTTTCTCCAAGCCTCTCTTGAACTTTGGACAATCTCCAGCTGGGACACAGATCTGCAACAAACTTGACTTCTCTGTTCAGAACTGATTTCCTACCATGCAGAATAAACTGAAAATTAACTGAAAGACTCTTGAGGCTGAAACCCAACAGTGTGAACTGGTGAAGGAAGAGGGGAGAAATTCCGCATAGAAATACTTTCTATGGGAAAGGACTCAGCTCCCAACTGATGATCTCAGGTAGTTGTACCCACATGGATCCCAGCTGCCTGAGCATGTGTTCAGGACTTTTTGTGCTAAAATCAGTGTTTCTGTCAGCTCCTCAGTGGTTAGACTATAGGTCTGTGTGCTGTGAACCCTTCTGACTACAGCATGCAAAAAGCAACGGAGCTGCATCTCTCAGCTGGATGAGGTCATTTCCATGAGCACACAGTAGGAGTGAAAGTCTTCCAGATGGGATGAGTGTGTTTTACAAATGCTCTGCACTGATGCAAAGTGACAATGCAATGCATTTAGGAACAAAGGAGCAGCTATATGGGATGGTGCTTATTGCATTCCCCACTCTGAACTGAAAACAGTTGACTCTTTAACCTGGTTCCACTGTGGGAATGAATAACCTTCATGAACACATGTTGAAGTCATTATAACACAACTGCAAATGACTTGTTGGTAGGCTATGTTTATTAGATGATAATCTTTAAGGGGGAAAAGAGAGAAGGCGTTGGACCAAATTTTCAAAGAGGCTCACATTTCCGTATCCTCCGGAAACCACTCTTACTCCCTCGTGCATCCTTGCCATTCCCAGCACTGGATTTGAACCAGCTGCAAGATCAATGGCTGAGGAAAGCCAAAACATGTGACTTCCCAAATTCCTATGGACACTGCTTGGAGCTGATCAGTAACAAGATACAACACAGGGAAACTTGGGTGTACTGCAGTGTAGTACATTTGCATTGCAATAACTTGGCTAATAGAATATGTCTGACTAGATTGACTACTACAGGGGAGGAAGAAAACAGGAGAATAAAAGCTCTGTTTTTCAGCAGTGAGGCACCTCCTCATTCCCCAGCATAAAGCGAGCTCTGTAGACCAAAAGGTTTACTATGTATGCTACACACACCCTCTTTGCAGATTACTTGCAAATAAACTGCCTGTAGAGGATTTCTAAGCCCCTAACCAGCATCTCCAGTCTTTAGAAATGAGGTCCAAGCTCCAGTGGTGGAAGGTTGCACTTGGATATGAATTGGGCATTTTCAGTCTTTTCCAAGACTGATAACTACAGGGTCGCTGCAAACAGTCCCAGACCAAAAAGAGACAAGAAGGGGTTTAGCGTTTCCCAGAAGAGTTAAACCTGAGAAACAGGAGTGTGGGCTTGGGATTTTTTTTTCTTATTTCTTTTCATTAGTTATACAGTAGTTAAGCTGCCTTCCTTTCCTGAGGACAGCTTAATTTGCCCTGAATGCAAAAGATTAGCTTTCCGACACTGAAGTTCCCTCATACGACCTGGATGATGCAGCTAATGCCTGTTTTGTGTGGTTTGTTTCTCTTAATCCACAAGAAGCATTCAGTGAAGTCTCCAGTGACTTGCTTGTTTCTGTGGCAAGTTTTGTACCTGCCAACCGTTTGTATTAGTGGAGACAAACTGAAGAACAGCTGCCTGCCCTTGGGACAGATGGCAGGGAGGGAGTTTTCCCAGTTCCTTATGGGTGACTGTTGCGCAGCTATGCATCGCATGTGAGCTGATACCAGTGTGAATTTGAACTTCTGCATCTCAGCCAAACACTTCTTGCAGGGCATTCTCTCCTTGTGAGGCAAGCATACTGCCCTGCAGCAAGCCTGGCCCTATGACCCATGCCTGCTGGCAGACATCCATCTGCCACACTGCAATCCTTGATCTGCTGAGGACAACTCTCCCTCATGACATTTAGCAGCAATTTTCTTCCTATTTTCTCCCCTCTTTCTAAGGAAAGAGGATGCTATTTATTCCCTGCATCTCAGGGAATATGTAGTGTGGACTAAAGGGCCTGACCTTGGAAGTGCAGTCGAGTCTGTAAGCACTTGACAGAAGCTAGCTATGCTACTAGACAAGATCAGGATCCTATTCTGGTCTACGAAAGAAATGCAACCCCAAAACTTGATCAGTCTGGTTGGAAATTCCCATTGCCCCACGTGGCTTCTTTCTACAGCACCTCCCTAGGCACATGCTCAGGGGGATCCCTGCATACACAGCTACTTTAGCAGCACCTTGAGATCACAGGTTTGTGGGCAGTTCTACCTCGTAGCCTTAGCTGTGAAAAGATCTCCTGGATGTGAGTTCAGATCTCCTGGAAACCTCCTATGCAGTACAACACTGGTCTGGACTTACCTTGATGGGAGAGTACCACTTCCGAGGAGAGGAAGGCCTGCGCATGTTGTTCGCAAGGTTCCTGGGTTCAGGGAACTCATATTCCTGTTCTGGCATCTTGACCCTGGCATTCTTGGCTTTCTCTAACTTAGCACCTTCTTCTGTGGAACCCTTTTCTCCCCAGCGCACCTGAAAAGATGGCACCAGAGCATATTACAATAGTAGCTGCTGCAGAGAGTTACGTTCCTGCTGTAATAACCAGATCCTTGTCTGTATTTTCCCAGTGTCCAAATCCAAGGTGAAGAATGATGCACAGGCTGTGAAGCTTGTTTCTAGACTAGCTCCCAGACTTTGAACTTCTTTGTGATTTATAAGAAATGTGAGTAGGGAAAGTTTCCAGAAAAACGAAAAACATTTCCTTGTAATTTGTGCAGCAATACTGCTCCTGTATCCCAGGCATGGGCCAGGATCTACTAGAGGGAAAAGATGGCCCCAAACTTCAGAAATCCATGTTTCACATTCAAATATTCCTATATAAAAAAGATCTGGGCTCAGATGTACAAAAAAAGCTTAAAGAAGTTTGTGCCTATCCCCTGAGATTCTTTCTGGGAAAAAAATTTCTGAGATTCTTGCAGGGAGATATCACAGCTCAGTTCACAAATAAGATCTTTTGATACCTGAGCTGGTATCTAATTACCTCCATTCGTTTGATGCCACCAACTCCTCGTCCACCATAATATGAGGCATCTACTGTTGGCCATTTCTTCTTTGGGAGGCCATCATCATCTTCCTCCTACAAAACAGAAGGGAGTACACTGTTAGGAAATACGGCTAGAGATGGAAATGAATAAACAGTCACAGGCTATGTGGTCCTTTGAGCCCGTTCGAGCCAGTGCAGTCGAGGTTCTGATCTCTCACTGGTTATTTTCCAGAGGATGTACACTCATGAAAAGAAAATGTTTCGTGATATAAACACCACCACCACTTGAAAGGTACAGTCCAGCTCCAGCAAGAACACAATTTTTGCCTTTAAAAAAATTTTTTTTAAGAAGACTGTCTTTCATCATCTTTAAATTCAGGGAAGTAATTTGTTTCCAAGTTGCAAAACCATTGAAGAAGCAGCTACCAAAATAGCACTCAGCATAGCTTAAAGAGCTGGGGTCTTTCAGCTCCAAGTCTGGTTGATAGGATAGCGGTGAGTGACAGAAGGTGGGACTCACCTCTTTGCCACCCCTTCACTCATACCTGTGACTAGGGAGAGAACAGCTGCTGCTCTGGGGAGTCCCAGAGCTCCTCATGCTGGAGGAACCCTCCAGGACCCAGAGAATTCATCGTATTGTAGTTCAGATTTGACAGAATGGGGGAAAAAGCAGGAAAGCAAATCAAATTTGCTCCTTAAGTGAAGGCAGATTAGGAGCACATCTGGAAACAATGCCAGCATGAATGCCCAACACAGAGATGGGGTTTTTTTGAGATGAGCTGGCCATGCATAATAGGATGGAAAAGTCTAATGGAGAAGTTACAAGAATGGAATTAGTTCTTCTAACGAACTTCTGCCTGTTAGGGAGGCTGCCCATGGAAGTCCACGTGGCTTCACAGATTTTCAAGGCTTATGCCAGGAGAAAGTCAAGTTCTGTGTGAAAAATGAGACTTTAATCCTATACAAATTTGAATGTGTTCTACCCTTACGTACTGCAGGCAGAAACCCATGGCACAGCGCCATACACAAAGTTAAACGTGTTCAGGACCCTGGCCTTCATGATGAGATTCAGATACAGCCAAATTAACAAAACAACAAAATCTCCTTAGGTTTATTTGAAATGAGTCTACCCAAAGTTCTCGCCAGTGTATTCTATATTCTTTGTTGCACTATGTAACAACTCCACAAATGCTCTGATCTATATAGTGCCTTTCCCTTTAATTTCTACAGTTCAGGCTGTGAACTGGCAAAGCAGAAAAGCAGAGTTGATCAAAAACGTGAAGTATTTCCTGTGAAAAGTGTGGAAAATGAAAATGGTCCCTCTCTCCCTCTCTTTTTTTTCTTTATCTTTCTTTAATTTTTCACAGGGATTCGGCAAAACTCCAAAACTTAGGAGCTTTCCAAAACTGGAAAAGCCAAAAATACTTTGAAATTGAACTCCCCAGAAGGAAAACTGAAAAACTGGAGGAAAAAATCCAAGACAAACTATGCTTTTCATGTCAAACAAAAGCATTTCTGTTTTTCAAAATACACATAAATTCAGCTGCAAAATTTGTCCTGATCTAAAGGAAGAGTGAACAATTGAGTCATAAATACAAGGTTCTTCTCCTTCATAGCTGACCTCTTTCTCTTGCTCTCATTCGAGCTGCTGAGGCTCTTTGCTGCAACCCAAGAACTTAATATCTCTGCATGAAGTTTTCCATGAGGACTTCTTTAAAAAAATTGGAATCAAAGCCATCTAAATATTTTCCTTCAGCAATTCTCTTTCTCTCTCTTCAGTTTAGCACAGACTGGACTTCTCACAACAGGAAATACCAAGGTTTAGGAAATCTTCCCCACAAGCCCTTAAAAGCCCTGCAAGTCACTTCAATCTAAGACAGGAGTGTTTCTGCCAGAACAACAACAGAAACAGCACACGCACAAAAAGACAACAGCGGACACTTGAAAAACAAAGGAGTCACAAGCTTTCTTCAAGATGAGTCTGTTTACATGTTTTGAAGGGCATGGGAGGTTTTGCAATACAAGCGAAAAACCCAAACCACCAGTGATGTCCTACACACTTGGCAAATACACTCGCAACACACATGAGCAGCTAAAGAAAAGCAGCTGGAAACTTGGGGGTCAGGGTAGGGAGAGAGCAGGAAAATGAGAAGGAAGAGGCATACAATCCCCATGTCCAGCATGCTAAATCACTGCCCCGTTCACAAGATCTGAGCCAATAAAACAGGGCCAAATTCTCATGTCCTGGCGCTGTTTGGCCCATATTTTTCTACACTTCGCTACAATGGGGGTTTTGCCTGAGGAAGGATTGCATACGGAACTTCAGCTCTGACCCAGAAGCAGTATAAAAAACAGCCCCGGAAAATTCAAGTGCATTTAAGGATGCTGGAAATTGACTGTACAGAACTTGGCACCTTTCCACCCCCAAAATCTGCTTTAGATGGAGCTAGAGTTTCTTTTAAAAAATAAGAAGCAGGACAGAGCTACATTTCACAGTCAGAGATCCAGATTCATAACTGCTGGATTTCAGACAACAAAGATCTGTGTTTATCTCAGAGTCCTTGCCAGGCTCTGTATACTTTGACCCTGACCTGAGGGAACCTCATCTGTGGGTAACACAAGGATAATTTAGGCTCCACTAGGGACATCTGAACCACTCAGGGTAAGAATTCATACTAAATTTGGCCAGATAGAAAAAAAGAGTTTGGACAACTTACCCCTCTCCCCACCCTTATAATTATTTTCACAGTTGTCTCTGCAATGCCTGAAACTTGTCAGAATTCAGCATTTATAGAGAGCTCTGCCTGCACAAAGTGCTGTAAGACATGACAGGACAATCATTCCTCTGAGTAAGAGATGTTATCATCTAATTTTACAGCTGAGGAAACATGGAGGTGAATATGCTGTCCTCAAGGCTTCTGGCTCCTGACTGCCTCCTTTTTCTCCCAAGGCTGGACTCATTTCCAAATTGCATGGCCACCTCCCTGATGCAGAGGCATTATTACACTTCGAGGACACCTTGCTCAGTTCTCAAGAAACATTTCCTCCCTGCTGTGGAAGGTTTTGCTTGTTACATTACACTCTGCCAGGCATCTAAATTGCAAATGCATAAACTCATCACTTTGGTTTTTCTCATATCTTTGCCTGCCACTGGCCCAAGCCTGCAAACTATTCTCAGAAAGCACCAGGTCACAAGACCATCTAAGATAAAATGTTCTACTGGTGCTCCACTACGGAGCAGGCTGCAGACAGACCTCAGCTCTCATGAGGTACCAAAAATCCACATATAAACTTATTCTTGACACACAAATGCTTGGAAAACCAGCCTTTGTTGGTCTTATTGCTGACAGAAACTCCTAGTTTACCTTTGGTACAGATTCTTAAAGATCCTGCCTGAAGTTACATCCTCCAAGGGCAAAGCACTGCACACACAGAGTTAAGAGAAAACCCCTGCTTTGATGAAGATGAAAGGATACTGAGCTTTTCCCACTCCATAGCTCAGACACTGAACTACAGGAAGATGACATAAGGTCTCATAAGGCCAAGGGAATTAACACTGGCACTCCCACTGCAACTATGATGCGACTAAGCCCAGCTTCCACCACCTCTACACTAACTGAGTTTGCTGTGCTGGGCCTACTTCGACATTTCACATGAAATCTGGCTATGAAACTCCACGCCTTCATGGTGTAATGCGTATGCCTCACCTGTTGCCAATAACATCCCAAATCTTTTTCTTGTAAATGCCTGACTCTTGAAAGGTTACTTTTCTCCTTCTCCCATATCTCTCCAACTCACTGTCAAAGGGAAGTAAAGGGAAAGGAAAAGAGCTGGCATACCACTGTGACCTGGCTTTATTTCAGGAATAATGGAATGCATTTCCTGCCCTGGTGTCTACAAAAAAAATCCTATCAGATCCTTTCTCTGGAGCTTATTTTGCTATCTCCCCCACAAGGCTTTTCAGGAAGAGAGAGGAAAACAATTTGGAAAAGATTAATATAAACACCACTAAGTGAGGGTGCAAGCAGCTTCCCAAGCAGATGAATCCTTTTTAGCCATCCTCCAGTCTCATGAATGTTCAGTTGTGGGAGAAAGAGATTAGCTCACAAAGATCAAAGTAGTTCAGGCTGAACAGGTGGTTTCATCCGTTGGCTTCACAATAGCTGCCATGCAGTGAGTTAAATTCCTCTTCTTCATGCTGGCCTCCCATGACAGTGATAATTACCTTCAGCATCTCATGACTGTGCTGCTGAATGATCCTTTCTCCCCAGGACTTTGTTGTATGTGTTTGCTTTGGTGTATGTGGGTAAGAGGACAACAGACATAAAAATTATCCAGTTACAGGCTGGTTGGTGGCTTGGCTCTGATGCCATGCTCAGGGTGACTGTGGAGCTTGGACGATAGAGCAGCACGGAACAAACGGGCCTGAGTGATGGGGAAAGGGCACGCTCTAGTCATCTGGTAGATCTCCTGCCTGGGTTTACCAGACTTCAGGAAATTTGTGTCCCTGAATCCCTTCTGCAGGAGAAAGCGCTGCTGTGACAGAAAATGAAGATCCAGCAGTATATTAACATGAACATTGACTGGTCTCTGTTTACAGAGCAAGGAAGCAACAAGAAGAGAGTGTGCCTCGGGGATACTTTGGAGGGCTGCAGTTTATACACCCTTTGACCACAGTCAGCTTGTCTTTCTGTGGGACTCACCAGCAGCAGACCCCTGGCATGAGTCAGGTAGTAAATAGGAAAATTGTTGGAAGCTGCAGAGCCCTGAAGGTTGGGATTTTTTGATGTAAAAGACAGGTTGCTATAGTAAGAACCATTGTTAGCCTCAGGGTAAACTGGTCTCAGTTGAGTAGGAGTTGTTACAATAAGGCCAGCCTGAAGGTGATAAGACACATGAATAACAGCAGCTGTGTCCTCCTCCAGCAGGGCTAGAAAAAGCCTTCCTATTCACTGGAGGTAGAATAATGTGGTTTTGATCCACCATCAATGACTAATCACAGGCCAGAAAGGTGCTCACTGGCTCCTGGAGGCATTCACCTCTTCCGATTGGCATTAACTCAATCTTTCCTGGCTGTAAGTAAAACCATCTGTCCTTCATCTGGGCTTAACCTCCCCTAGCATCCTGCATTGTCTGAGGAGCACAGCGGCAAGTTGACGACATTTGCAATTTCTGAATGAATTAATTGGAAGTTTCTAGCCAATAATGATTTCCTTCACCAACAGTGAGCATGTCTCCAATATGTTTCAAAAGGCCTTTAAAGTAGAGTTCAATAAAACCTCTGGCGGGTTTGATAGCAATGCTATTTTCCCTTCATTGCTACAGTATAATGCATTCTCCTTGCAGTGCAAAGACATATGGGCCTCAGCTCCCAGATCTGCTGATGCAAGAATTCCTCTTGTCCTTTTTTTGCCAAGATTTTTAGGAGAAGAAAAAAAAGTCTTACTGTAACTGTAATGCTGCTGCTTAAGGGATTAGCACTCTTATGCTGGAGATGACCAGTTGCTAGGTGTTCTGCAAGGGAGAAAGCTATCTGCAACACCTAAGAAAAAATCAACCCCATCCTCTATTTGTTTTGAGCAAAGTAGAAAATGTGGAGTACCCAACCTTCTGTGAAAGCACCATACTACTGTCAATCCCATTCTGCGGACCAGACTCTGTCAGAGTAAATGGGACCAATGCAGTGTATCTTTTCAGAGCTTCTGCTGTTCTTCCACTAGCAAGAAGCTCTTCTGTCTGGGCAAAAATGCATGGTACAAGTCACAGCTTCAAGCCTTACTGCTCTTTGAGCACTGCTCTGATGCTATACAGTCTCTAAAATAGTATAAACCATATTTTCCTTTTTAAGAAACCTTTGGCTGCTAATTGTAGAAGATGGCTATAGGATAACTGAGTATTGAGCTTAGGGGATGTGCTCTGGTGGAAAAATACATATGAAATGATACCATCAGACTAGTCCCTGCAATGCTGGAACATGGTTGTAACCAAAGCCCCCTGTCCCAGGGTCCCAGAACAGTAAGAATAATAGCCAAAAGATTGTACAGATCTCTCGCATTAACGAGGAAGCAGGTAAATGACAGGTATGAGTTAATGCAATTTTTCACGCACTGTGCTGCGCCCTATTCTGGGTACAACCAAGGTCTGGACAAGTCTGCATTTAAAGTTGTTGCCTACAAGCAGCAAGTCTGAGAGCAAGCTGGTCAACATTCTGCTTCTCTACTAAAAGAGAGATTTGCCCCACGTTCTCCATAGTACAAGACCAGGTTAGTTTAAAATAAAAAGCCAGCGGCAAATACACTGCTGAAGGAAAGCTGTCAAACAGGCAGATGAATTGAGCACTACCACATTCAAAGAGCTGCACAGACTGTTCCTCTCTGTCAGAATCAGGGTTGAGAGAAAATATAACATGCCTAGAAATATCTTTTCACCACCTTAATTACATTTAACCTGAGGCA
>JAVJGJ010000038.1:5488451-5576985 GCA_035590215.1 Microhierax caerulescens | reverse complement strand
CAACTGGTCTGCTGCAACTAGTTTGTTTTGCAGCAACTAGTCTGCTTTTGCAGCACTTACTGGTTTGATAAAAGGCTTCCTTATACATGAAGCGTGCCTTCCCTCTTAGCACAGAGATGTAATTTCCCCTTCCAGTCCTTGGCCAGTGAGCCAGCATTCCAGAATGATGTATTTTAATTAATTTCAGCAATTGAATCCCTTGGCTTGGAGGCATGCGTGATGCAGAACAGAGCATGTGCGACTTTAGGTTAATGTTTTCCTTTTAATCCAGTGGAGAGAAGCTAGCAAAGCTAGTGGATTTACATACAGCCCAAACAAACATCTGCTTAGGAAAACAGGCCAGATGGGGCATGGGGGGCACTGGGTCCAAATGCAAGTCTCCTTTGGGCCCAGGAATGTTCAGATTTGGAGTTTTGCTTCAGGCCTCTTTTGAGGGGATGAGTGCCACCATGATGAAGGTTCTAGTACTGTCCCTGGCTCCAGCTGCCCTGAGCTATTTCTCTGTACTCAATGCAGGCAGAAGCTAGGTTGGATTCCACCTCCACAGTGTTGCAGAGGACTGAGCTTTAAGGGTGTCTGTCTGCCTTGGCACAGAGCACACTCACTGGGCCAGACTTCATGGAGAGCACAGAGAGGATCATTTCAGCAAGCTTTTCCACTTGCAAGCTGAAGCAGGCAATGAATTTGTCTCCAGATGCAAAAAGCAAGACAAACTAACTAACCAAGTCACGCTGAGTGTACATCTAAGTCTGCTCGTACTTGCATAGTTAAGAGGAGCTGATCCAAACCCCAGTGAAGTCAATGGAAAAACTCCCATTGACATCAACACACCGTGAAAAACAGCCCATTGACTTTTCACTGAAATCCCATGGGCAAAACAGTGAAAGCAAAGAAGAGACTCACTGCATGCTGAAAGGACAGAAGGACATAGAAAGAGACACATAAAAAAATCTCCGTGTGTTTCTGGGCAGAGTCTGCTAATTAAGTAACGATGACATAGCTTTAAACCATTTGTTGCTAGGTTCATCTAAAAAGCATAAGCAGAATTAAGATGAGGGTTTTAATGTTGTTTTACTATTTTTCTTCATTGAAACTTCCCTGGCTAGTGCAGCTCTTCTGGTGTCAAGACAATTTTACTGGGGTTTTACATCTGCTCAGAAACTGGTCCACTGCCTTCAGACACACTGCAAAGACCGTGGGCTGCCTTCACTCACAGCAACTGTAGTCCAAGGGATCAACATCGCGAGTTACCGCTCAGCTGCCAAGAGCTGTTATATATGCTAAACCATCAAAATCATTACCGTGCCATTCTAGGAAGGCAGTTAAACATATGTTTAGGTTCCATTAACTTCAAAGTTAAACATATGCTTAAGGATTATCCTTTTTGCAAATCACAGCCTAACTCTGTAGTGCTGTTCTGACCAAGTGGAAGTACTGTCTGCCTCTGCCGTCCTTTCCTACCTGCTCGGTGGAGGTACCGTATATATGGATCTACAGCCACTCTTAAATAAACACCGCACCTCCACCTCTGTAGAAAGCAAAGGGAACAGAGTGAAACGCACATGGTAGACATCAGCTGAAAAGCCCCTAGTTTAGCTAAACCACTATTGACTTCAAGGTTACAGAGCAGAGCACAAGTTTAAGTGGTCCATACACTGCTGTGCAGTAGAATCACAACCTCTTGTGAGAAGCCTGAACAAAATCTTGTCCTAAACATTGAAGAAATCGGGTAGTCAGCATTACTCACCTCGCTGTCCTCTGCAGGAGGTGGGGGGGGCTCTTTGATGATCTAGAAGGATTAAAGAGAAAGAAAATAGTAAGTTCATACTTTGTTCTTTAGCACAATTCAAATGTCACCTGAAAAAAACCCGAGAGAACAACAGGAAATGCTGGAGTGAACATCTCTGAACTCAGTTACGACACTGTGTGATAACAGGGTGGCTACGTGTGCTACTGGTGTCACAGTCACTGGGAGTAGGAGCAGAAACAGGAGGTATCCCAAAGCCCTGCCATGCAGACATTTCCTAATTACACCACCAGACTCATGTGGCTCATTAGGTGACCCCTGCCCTATGTGAGGTGCCAGCAAATTCGAAGTCATATATCCTTGATTCTCCAGCCTCCTAATCCCAGTAGGAGCCACAGTCAGTGCTGGCTCTAAAGCAACAGATAGGAACCATGGTTTCACCTGAAAGACCGTGCTAAAGTCAGCCTCTCCTTCTACTGGTCACTGCATTGCATATGTGTACAAATCCTGCCTCAAGTAATTTATAGTCTGAACAAAAAAATGACTGGAAAGCAAAATGAAGGTGAAGTAAAAATGCCCTGGAGACATTGCAAAGCAGTAATAAACCCCCAGCCTCTCTCGTCTCCCACGCCCGTACTTCATTCCAGAAGGCTGTGCCACCTCATGCTCTCATGAAAAATGCTTTTCACATTATCAGGCTAAAATAGTTCATTCTCATAAGCTTTAAAAATATATATATAAACATATATATATATATACATTTGAGGCTCTCCCAGGGTTTCTAATAAAGCAAGCAGGGTGAGGTTTTATACCGGTCCAGGATATTCTCCATAGAAACAATTTAGGTTTATGTGGGCGTGAGGCTATTATTTCATGCAAAAAGTTTGCATCTAGGGCTCGGCAGGCAGTTGGCTATTATCACAGCCCTCCACTCCAAGAGCAACAGAAAGCTTTCCAAAGGGAAAGGAGTTGCATACAGGCACGTCAAATATCTCTCCCTTACACGAGACGCACCCCAGCACACAGCCATTGCAGTCAACAGATTCAGTCCAAACAGTCATGTCAATGCAACTGCCCCAGGGATGGATTTTCTCCAGAAGTTTTAAATCCATTTGGATGAGGCAGCTCTTTCTTTACACACCAAGCCATGAGTCAGATGCTGCCAGGGTGCTGAGCACCTGTGGAGATAGCACTGAGCGTCCTCAGCTCCTCTCAGGACCGGGTATTAGGTGTTGAGGCTGCCTAGGCATGGGGTACAGATGTGTAGGCCTAAAAATTACCCTTAAAAAATAAAATAAAATCACAGTTCCAAACAATTGCAGCTTGGCTGCTTAAATGCAGAAAGAGAAAATGACAATCACATTAAAGGCCCTGAAGATATAAATATTTACAACAATTCCTCTCACTCGTGTTTTTCCTTCTCTGATGAGCTCACTGTTTTTATTTTCCTCTGCAAACCCAGAGTCATGCAATGTGGCCATTAATGAGGAGCATGTGCCTCTGGCTAGGGAGATGGGGGCTGGATCGAGTCCTTTGTTTGTATCTCAGCCCAGAGCGATGGTGGTTGTAGGGCTCTGCCACTACCTGCTCCTGGGCAGCAGGGCTTCTCTCGGTGGCCTGCAGTGCCTCCGGGGAACCCCTGCCAAAGGATCTTTGTGCTTAAGGAATTGACACTGAATCTTTGTTTATAAACACAGCTGCAGAAAGCTCATGTGGAAGCATGAACTGACACTTGAGGAGCGCGGCAGGTGCACCTGCTGCCCTGCTCACATCATCGCTCGCTCTGACACAGCAGAACTGCGCGTCAGACCGTGGCTGTAAAGCCACTGACCACATCGGGAAGAGAGGAGGGGTGATGCGCCAGAGGAGCGCAGGCTGGCTGGCAAGAGCTGGCGAGCGTCTGATACCGCATCCAGCTGTGCCTGCCCTGTGGTTCCGAGCCTGTGCCTGCAGCTCCGGGGGATACCAGCTCTTGCCCCAGTGGAAAGCAAATGACAAAAAGTGGCTGGAATGTCGTCTGCATCAGAGTACTGCTCTGTGGAAAAGAAACGATGGGTACTGGCATGGTGCTGCTCCTTGGCTTAAGACAGAGACAGCATGATCTCTTCTATGTCTCTTGACACAATAAATACTGACACAGCATGTACAGTGCACCAAAATACACTGTAGACTTTTCTAGCCACATTTTCAGATACGTTTTGGCCAGCGTGAGGAGTGGCACTTGTCAACAGACCTCCTTTTGAACCAAACTCCTTAATCCAAACCCACTGGACGCTGAGAAACTTCAGATATCTGATCCAAAATATACCTACTGGAAGTGGCCCCGTTGCCTCCGGGGGAATTCCCTGTGCTGGTGGAACATCATGGGTTTCAGTGGAGTTTCTCTCATTTGCATTGGCATGAAACACCATGATAATCTGTCCAAAATATTTGGTCCAGCTAAGCATTCAAACACAACTTCTCAGCCAGTATCACTAGAAACTCTTGAGATTACAGACTTGGAAATGAAGACATGGCTGTGTTTTTCATGCATTTGCATTCCGTCTCATAACATATGCATAAACTTGCATGCAAACTTATTGATTTCTATAAACAGATGAAGGGTTTTTTCTATCACAGTCCAAGAGGGGGAAAAAAAAAAGCTTCTTTCCATTTTTAAGTGCAGAGGAACTGAACACCCCATAATTTGGCAACACAGATTGGTTAGTTTGGACAAGTCCACAGATGGGTAGAGTTTACTCTTCTTTGCCTGTGAGCCTGTATGAACTTTCAAAACCCAAGCTTTACAAAAAATATATTTTCTGTCTCACTGCCCAGGTCTGGAAAGGTTTTTGGTCTACAAACAGTACAAATCTTTTCCTTCTCCCTTTTGGAGTCTTAGTTACAGCTGTATATGCAGGAGACCCTTATTCTGGGGTACTGCAGGCAGTGAAGCAAATGGGATCTTTGTGCCATCTCACACAAGTGAGCAAAGCAAGCACCACATGGGAATAACACGGTCCCAGAGCCAAAAGGCGGTGCCTTACACCTGCTCATTTTGCACACATAGAAACAATTACTCAAGTGCAGGAAAGAAAATGCCATTACAGGGAACCCAGTGAGCATACAGCCCACACTGGCCATCACGTTTTGTTCTGGGCTGCACCTCTCGCCTTCCCTCTGCCTCGCCAGATGACACACATGGACCTGCCGAACGCAATCAGCTGGGAGCATGCTTGGCCAAGCAAAATGCTCAGGCTAGTTTAGCTTGGCAAGGCTCAAGTGTTTGTTCATCTGTGCTGCAATTGTTTTGATAACCCCAAGCCATTTCTGTGATTGCTGCTGCAACTGCATCTCCTGTCCCTGTGTTTGAAATAAGACAAATGATTGTTCAGCAACTATATTTGCTTGCTAGGTGAGGAATACCTGAGGGTTTCTACATCATCGTCGTGTTATAAAAACCTTACAGTGTGGTCTTTTGTTTTCAAGTAGTAAAGGCCTGAGGGATGAAGAGGTGGCCATGGCTTTTTCTTGGCAGGGGAAGGAACTTCGCGAGTAGTTGTCAGCACTTCTACACACTTAGCTGTGAAATTCAGGACAGTAAAGTAATGCTTTGCCTTTCTATCACCTTTCATCACAGATCTCAACATGCATGTGATTGACACAAGTCTGTTAGCTGACCCACCCCGATGTCAACAGTTGCATGGAGAAACAGCATCAGCTGTTTCTGATTAATAACCCAGTGTAAAAACAGAGGAACGCTATTAGTGACCTCCTAGAAGCTTAAAAGCACTGGAGAGGCTTGGTTTTCTGTTGCCCTGAAAGTTCTGTAGCCATTCAGGCATAAGAAAGCACATGTTGAATCCAAATTTTGCCTATTCCAGGAATGTGTCTAGCATGTTTTCCATCTTGGGAGACCAGAAAACTCCACCAGTTTAGTGTCCAGCAAGCACATGCTCAGTAACTGTCCCTGGAGTTTTATATGATAAATAGGGACAATATGTTTCTTGTCAGTGAAGTTTATCTGCTTTAAGATGGAACAGAACATTTAAAATGAAGGCTACACAAGAAAACAGTACAAAATAAGAAATAAAGGATTTTGCCTCTAATTAGGACTAAAATCTGAGAAGGTAGCATGCAGTTAACTAAGCATTTTTTTTGTCCTCATTTACCTTCACTCTTCTGGAAAATACAGAATGTGGGATTTGCTACCTTAATAACCAGAGGGTTTTTTTCATAGCATTAACTATGACCAATCTGACACTCCCCCCCTGCCCTTACATATTTATAGTTTTGACCTCCTCTAAGTCCTGTGACAGAGTTTCATAGTTTAGTTATGAGCTGGGTAAAGGAACATTTCCTTTTTATTTGTTTCATATCTGCCGTGGCTTTTAAGTACCCAGTAAATCCCTACAGATTTGGTCTACACTTCAAAGTTTCTACTACAAGCAGGAGCATGTCTCTATTTCTTCATCTGCTATACAATACATTCTTCATCCTAGACATACCAGTAAGAGGTAAATGAAATCCGATGGGAAAGGTAACTCATATTTTTAAGTTAACTTCTCTTGCCAGCCTGGAAGCAGATCCAGGAATCTCAATTTTAACTCATTCAAACTAGAAGACAAGGCTGTTTCACACCTAAGACTTCAAACTGACCTGCACGAACCACATTCAATACAGATCATAGTACATGTCAATGTCACCCACTTATGAAAGACGTGACATCATGGAGGGGAGAAAAAGCTCTCCATTTAATTAACCCTGATACAGTTTGCAACTGAATGGGGCTGGCATGCAGCTCTCCAGGGAATGCATGAAAAAACATTGCATCTGCAAAGGTCATTCCTTTTCCTAGGCTATTCCACTTACACAGATAAACAAGGCCAGAATCAGTGGGGCTTGTTCCAAGTCTGACCCACTTTCTTTGGAAGACTATATAAATGAAATTGATTTTCTGGACTAAAGGAAAACATCATAGCTACTTTCAGGTATATGCAGAAGCCCTTGTTCTCACTCACTGATTGCTAGTGGATTTTCTGGTGAAGTAAGACTATGTCCTAAAGGTCTCTTTCTCCTTAGCTGGGCTGAGCCAACTTTCTTTAGAAGAGATGAGAGGCGGCCAGGGTAAAAGCAAAAGAAGTCGTCATTTTTACTGAGTTAATTAGTTCCCATGCAAGACTAGGGCAAAGAACAGCAGTGCCTCTTTTGCCTTAAGTATCTGTTGTGGGCTGGAGCAAAGGGTGCTGAACCCGGTCAAGATTAATGTAATTGGCTTTTGGGTCTGGCCTTAAGGAAATGCATAGCAAGTAAAATGGTTTAGGCATCTGAAATCTGGGCACATCATCTAAAGGAAAATGGCTACCCTCCTAACTTTCAGAATGCAAAGCTCTGTGCTTTCCAAAAACAGAACTCCCTGAAGATATTCCAGTTTGGACACTTCAGAACTGATGGACACTTTGGAGAATTTGGCTTTAACCTTTTGGTAATGACACGTCACAGTAACATGTCAAAGCACCCCAGTTCAGTGCCTGGCACACACACTGTTTTGCTAGCCCGCTCCTCCACTGTGCTGCTGTAGAGCTGATGATATTAGCCCAGGCAAAATGCCTCTGCTACGCTGATTCCAGGATCCATGCTAGGCTGTTTAAAGATGGCCAGTTATAGAGCATTATATGCATATCTAAACCATTCTGACCTGACTGACAGGAGGCTAAGAGGAGCAGTGAACTGCTGTGGGTACTCTGGATGCTTAATAACACCGTCTTTTTTTCCTCCTGCTGACCTTTGTGCACAGCAATGGCAAAGTCAGCTTCTGTTATTTACACTACTTTAAACCTACAATAACTGTGTTACCTCCAAATGTTTGGATTGACTGTGCTGCAAACGAAGACACCCGTTTGCGGCAGCGTGCGTGAATTCAGACCTTCTATGTTACACAGCACATTCAGCTCCAATAAATTCAGTGGAACCACCACATTCCACTAGGTAAGCGCTTGCCTCAATAGCTCAGATCTAAACTGAGGGCAGGGACTGTGGGGTCCACAAGCAGTTTCTGCCTGCACATCTGTGCCTTTCTTCCTTGGTTTGTCTCGGTAATGTTTCAGATGATTCATGATCCTGCGCTCCATTCTCCCAAAATCATCACAACTGCAGAAAAACTGTGCCTTATGTGCACATGGGAGCGGGTGGGAATCAGAATACATGGGCCCTTGTAAGTAATCTCCATCAAGCCAGTGTATACCATGTAATTTTATGACTCATAGGGTTGCTATAGAGTCTATGCATTTCCTCCCCTCCTCTTCCTCCAGTTTAGTCTTGATTTTCATGTGGTTTTAATATATATTTTATGTATTTTCTCCATCCAGCTCTTTGTTTCCAAAACTTCTGGTCAGCTGCAGCACAAATAGAGCCAAACAAATTGCTGGGTTCTTCCATGCTTCCTTCCAGAAAACAGCTTTAAAGTTAAAACTGGTGTTAAATGCTTAAATACCAACACCTCATTTATATGCCAGCCACACCTCTGTATTTAAAAAAGCTGCAGTATAAAAATGAGCAAGATGGTGGGTATATTCTAAGTGGGCATTTAACACAGACCAGCTTCTCATGCCCTCCTCACTCAGGCCGCGCTGTATCAATGCATAAGGGAGGCAAAGTGACTCATAAGCTGTAAGGAGATGTGATGTATGAGCATGTGGGGAAATGCTTTGAGTCCCAGTCTCAGCTGCACCACAGAGATATTTCCACTCATATCATCCACATTTTATCCCTTGCTAAGATTCAGTCCTTGCTAAGGTTTGGCCCAAGGCTTGGGGCAGGCTGATTGGAGCCACCACTTCAGCTCCATGGGAGACACTTGCTTAGTGTGGTGCTGCATATTGGCACAGGGAAACTGCCCCAGCACAGACAAGCCTTCCAACTATCATATTGATTATGCCTTCACTATACATCCACAACGCTTTAATCAGCTCCATTTTCAAGCCAATCTAACAACATGCCTGTGAAATCCTCCTTAAGACAATTCTGAGGCTTGTTATCTACTTGGCTTACATCTACATTAAAATCTATTTGGTTTACATCAACATTAAACCTAAGCCTTGTATTGGCCTCCTACCCAGAACAATTTCACCCTTGGGCACCTAAAGAGCCTCTTGCACACACAGTTACTACTATGATCGCTCAGACTCCTTCAGGTTATACTGTGTTCAGGAAAGAGGAGGAGTGGGAGGACAACAGCAAGATGCCCACCAACACCAACAAGGCCAGGATCTGGCATGTGCTGTTTTGCAGATATGCTCTGCTTTGGAAAAGCGGGGCCATCCTGTTACAGATGTCTTTGTATTTGCCATCATTCTTCTAATGTGCACAGTGCTGGGGATGTCCACTTAACAGAATTATCTTTCTTTGGTTTCTGTTGTTTTTGAATAAACATCCTTGAAACCTTTTGAAAGGTTAGGGCCTGGCTCCCATGCTTTTGTAATATCCCCCCACAGATATCAAGGGAAATTTTGCTTGGGCTGATGTCAGGCACAGCAAAGACCTTATTATTGTTCTGATCCACTAAGCAACAATTGCATCTACTGTAAACTGAGTGGTAAATTCCAGGCTTCATCCCAGAATACTTCTGAGACCAATAAACTTGGATACATTTGGAAACAGCATTTCTTTATGGGTTCATGCCAAGGAGATACTGGGTTCCAGATAAATCTCCAGAGTAAGTCTATTGACTTCAGTCCATTTACTCCAGGGATGAAGCTGGCTTGGTGTCTTTCCTGAAGAACTGCTGGATAATAATGATTCCTATTTAATTAAAAAGCATGCCAAAAGGAATTTCAGTGTTTAGAAATGTGCTTGTCACTCAGAAACAAATTTATACTTGGTAAGAAAGAGTTGTGTTGGTTTTGTTGGGTTTTTTTTTTGGTTTTGGGTTGGTTTTTTTTTGTCCCTTGGACACATACACAATTATCTCTGAAACATCCCTGGGCTTGAATCCACAGCAGTGTCTCTGGGTCTGCAGATTGATTATTAGAGGTTATTGCTTGCGGGCCTCTCTTGCCTGTTGTGCAAGCCAGTTCCTCTGCCCTTAACTCACTCTGCTTCGGACAACGCTGCATTCCTTAATGTGCCATTACCAAACTAGTAAATAAGCACTGCTATGCTCTCTTTCTCCCTACCCTAAGTCCTACAGGCTGGGTACTCTGGTACTAGTACTGTGGATTTATCTTTAATTTCACAGAATCTTTGGGTAAGCAATACACAGTGATGTATCTTAGCTACTAATGTACTGCCAAAACAATCGGACTGCCATCCCAGAGAGCTGGAAGAGATTTCATAAAGGCTCTTGAATTAAAACCTCTCCAGCAAGTAAAGGAATGTGTTTGACTTACATTTGGAAAGTATCAGCGAGATAGTCCCTACTTGAAGACCTTGCTAAGAGGGAATGTGGGAGGTAAAGGAGAAGAGAGGGTGAGGAAAACTTAGCTACAACGAACTTTTAAGTACAGAATTTAAATCTGGAAAATATTAAGCTTTGAAAGTTTCATGTGGACAAGGGATT
This sequence comes from Microhierax caerulescens, assembly GCA_035590215.1. NCBI lineage: Eukaryota > Metazoa > Chordata > Aves > Falconiformes > Falconidae > Microhierax > Microhierax caerulescens. The sequence continues at coordinate 5,566,702 of JAVJGJ010000038.1, read as the reverse complement.
CCCTATCTCTGCTGCACCCATCTTGCTTATGTGGACTGTATTTCCCACACTTCAAGAACATTGTTATATGAGCAGTATCCTTATATCATCCCACTGCAGCAGACCCATACTACCCTCACAATGCATAGCTCCATATTCCCTTTACTCCATGCACTGCTGCTTTTATTTATGCCTTTTTCCTATCAGCTTCATCTTTCTCCTGTAACAGAACCTTAAAATGGCAGCATCACTTAGAGCTTTTCCTCTCCAACACCTCAATTCTCCACCAAACCCCAGCGTAAACATCTGTACAGGGCATATCTCCATTGACTTCTATGCAGATGCACCAACAAAGAAGTTAGCCCAGCTTCTCTGGGAACGTGCCATCTAGTTTAGACAAATAACTGCTCCAAGCAACCTACCACACTGCTAATCCTCTGGCCATTTTTAGAACCGGTTTTTATTGTTCTGAAAAGTCCAAATAAATATTCTTTCCCTTCTGGTTTTCATCTCAGGACAGAGGTGCCAAACTACTGTGAAAAGAAGCATTTTACCCCCTAGCATTTCCAGCCAGAAACAAAAATAGACAACTAAGATTTTCCCTGCAACATTTCCCTACTTGTTCTGGACAGAGAAATATATCTCCAGACAAAGACTCATCCTCAAATGTGACTGCCCCTGCAGTTTGTGGCTTCAGAACTCTCAGCACCAGATAGTAGGTTTGGTACAGCAAGATGCAAATTTGCAGCACTGGGTAAGTGATTTAAAATCAGGAATAATGATGGTGACCCAGGCACTAGAGCCAGTTTGGGCAGTTTTGAAAGAAACATCTGAAACAGTACATGCAGACAATCACCAAAACCAGACTCCAATTCTGCTGACATTTATACATCCCTAATTCTTGTTCTATATTTGCAGCATGAACAAGACCCAAATCAAGAGCAGAGCTTCACTGTTCACAAGCTTCATTGTATGTTCCGCAATAATGAGCCTTTGCCCTGATCTTTACTGGGAAAGCCAGACCTAGGAGATGACAGCAGAGACATACAGGACTATGACAGGTCCTTGCAGACAAACACCACGGTCACGTGTGAGAGAAACGTTTGTCTCAAGTCCTGTGATTGCCTCCTTGCCTCCCGTGACCTCTTCCTTCTCCTCTGTGTTCTCCTGATTTCTGTCTGCCTTTTTTAATTATTAACTCTGTGACTGCTTTTTAACTGCAAATAACTTTTTGTGAAAAGCATGGCAGAAAGATAATGTTCAGTGAAGCATAGTTGTGCTTCATCTGAAACTGCATTTGGGTATTTCAAAGAACTTTACAGAAATTGCGAGCCAGGAAGAAAAGTTAATCTTGCAAAAATTTGCACACTTACAAATCTCTTTTCCTTGTACCTGAGGCAGAACAAGGGCTTCAGCCTGGGTTCATCCTTCTACAGGAGCCCTCCAGCACTGAGATACTGACACAGGCTTTAGAAAACCCAGAAAAGCCATTCCTTCCTAAAAAGGCATTGCAACTAATAAGTTTCTGCAAACCTTTTCCATGTTGTGACCAATAAATAAGACTACAAGGCTCCTGAAAAGGTCTGTACATTAGCAATATTGCTATTTCATGGGTATAATCCAAAGGTCAGGCAGATGAAACAGAAGCGCAGAACAGTGCCAGCAATGGAAGAAATGCTGTCTTGTTCAATGACCAGTCCTACGCTCTTTCTTACTGGAAAACTTTGCCTCCTTCCCACTCATTTCGTACATTCAGGCAACACTGAATTGCTGTTTTGTGCTAATGATTTCTGTCACTTACCACTGTGCAGCAAAGAGGCCAGAACCACCAGAGAAGAACCAATGCCAGCAGGAGGAAGAGGATCAACAAAGCAATAGCCAGGATGGTCCCATCTGACTGGAAAAGAAACACAGAGAACGTGTAAGCATCACTAATACAAAACTCCCTTCTTCACAGTACCAGTCTGTGCATCCTGCTGCCAGGCAAGCACATGTGCGTGCCAAAGGCCATTGCCGTACTCCATTTATTTGTCAGACAAAATGCAGTTTTCCTCCCTCCTCATCCATCCAAATGTGGCACCTGCTCCCCCCACCTCACTGCAAAGAGGCTGAGACCTCCAGTTCACTTCCTAGAGAGTTACAGGGTTTTGTCTCAATTGTCTGAGCCTCACAATTACGCAAACCACTTATTTCACTTCAGATCAAAATTAATGTAATATTCCTCAGAGTACTGTAAAGACTGAAAAAAGAGCTAAAAAAGAGCTCACAACACACTGTTTCATTGCAGTTTAAGCACTCCCCTTTCTTTGCAACTCTTTTCCCCTCTTGCACTATAAACTTGAAAGCAATGTTAGCATTAAAGTTTGCTCCAAAAAGAAAACTCGAAGCATTATCTCCATGGACCCATGACTCAGGTCATCCCGCTCTTCTTAGCAGTGCTGAGTCAGGGTAGTTCTGCCATGAGCTTTTCAAGGCGATTTGAACACACACACACACACACCCCACCACAACAATCTGCAGTCAGAAGCCATTAACTCTAGAATATCCTTTCCTCTCTAACTGGGTACTTCCCCCATTTAAAAATGCATTTGCAATTCTCTGATATTGATTAACAATGCAAAGTGCTGCACAAGCCAGCTCAATACAGCAATCAGAACCGAATGTGCATTTTTTCTTGTTTAGATTTAACCCACACCAGATGTTCTTGGCTCCCCTGCAACATCATCCTGTTACGAGACAGCAAGCAGGCAGTCCTGACTTAAGCCAGTTTGCGATGTTCTTGATCATTTAAAAACCCCCATCCAAGTGTCAAGATCGCAATGTCAGGACACATTCAAGAGCAGACTGACCCATAGGATGGGAATATTGGGTGCCTGCTTAAATCACTGTAATCCAATGGCCAGATGATCTCCCATCATACCATAATGGAAAGAATAATGGAAAAAACAATCAGGTTGAGAGCAGTTTCCAAACTCTCTTCTGGTGTTGAAGGGATTTCTGGAGAACTTGGATCAAGACAACCTGATCTTCAACACTTGGAAACAAAAGAAGGGTAGTCCACACAGGAGAAGAATTCACCCAAGACATATCTGGAAATGGAACTTAGACCCCATCACAAAATAAAAGCTCATTTGAAAAGAGAAAGCTGGACACTTGATGCTGTTCCCCTAGACAGACAGCATACAGTCACATCCATCATCTGCAAAATGGAGCCTGCTGACATTCAACACTCTAGAAAACGTGATCCTGACTTTTTGCTGCCATGAAATTACAGAAGAAATAAGGCTTTTTATGTCTTTTGTCTGCCCCTTTTTCCCCTATATTGAAACAAAAATTTTGTCATGAAGAATATCCTAAAATCAATTTGCAAAAATACAAAACCAAATTAAAGTGGCCTTTTAGCTGTTTTCTTCAAACAGAATTCATTTTTACTCCCCATCCCCCCCAATCTGTAAAGAGCAATTTACGTTACCCCAACACATCTGTTTCTCTGCAAGGCTGCTGATGCGGCCAGCTGGTATTCTGTGTATCACAGCAGCAAAAAGTCCAGAGGACATAGAAGGGTTTGATTTACTAAATCTTACATTTCTGACTCAGGTAATGCCTCTTGCTAAAGCAAGTATTGCCAGGCAAGTCTGCAGGAACAAGCCCTCTTCAGATATTAAAACCAGAACACTTCACCCCCTACCCTTCTCCCCACCCCACCCCCCCAAGAAATAATTCCTCGTTGGATTCATTCCTTTTCTTGTATTTGAAAAAATATAAAAATATTCCCGACAAATGTGAACTGGATTCTCTGGGTTCAGCCATAGCGACAAAGCACCAAACTGAGAGCCTTAATCAGGAATGGCAAATCCCACCTTCACCTCCTCTGACTGTGCTGTCGCCGCTGTAAATGAGGCTTTGAGGAAACCCTTGCAAGTCAGATCAGGATAAAGCATATTTACACAATAAATCCTACTATAATGATCCAAAGCAGCTTGAACTCTGCTTTTGGTTTGCTTTATCTTTATTTTGTCAGTTCCTGCTAGAATTTAGCTATCATTCTGTGTAACAGCTATGGTTTTATACAGCTAGAACAATGCCTAGTTAGATACTGCTGCTTATCCAAGCTGAATAACAAACAAGCAGGAAAACACACCTGCTAAAATAGTTTGCAAAAGTTCCACTGACATTTTGAAGTCATTTTCCCAGTCATAGCTGGTTAAAAAGGGCTGAAGCATTTGAAATGCCCAGTTTTCATTCCATTATTTTTTTAATCAAAATTTGGAAGAACTATACAAATGCTCATGGAAACACTGAACCATGGAATAATTCAATGAGCTCTGTTTAACGCTTACTGAACAAATGCTGTCAATTCAAACCAAGAAAACAACTTTCATTTTAAAGACCAAAACAAAGAATTTTACACTAAACTCGTGAATTTTCTATTTGAAATATCTGTAGAGACGAAGTGTGGCTAGCTGTGCACAGTTATCTGAAATCAGTGCTACCTTCCCACAGGGGTTCATCTTGACTGTTTAGAGCAAGGTAAAACCGTGGTGCTTGTACTCACAGTGAGATCAACAGCCTACAACTCCATCACACCTGAACAGCTGAGAAAAGCCAGAGAGCTAAGGTACTTGCCAGAGCCTCTGCCAAACGCCAAGTGTAAAACATCAGCAACTTGCTTCTTGACAGCTGTTGGAAGACGCAGGCAACGCCTGGAGTCATTTTGAAACGCCTTGCTATTTATCAAGAAACAGTAACACGAAAAAGAGCGGGCTCTTTACGTGACCTTTCAAGGTGCTACACATCTGACATGTTAAAACTCTACCATGTAGATTTTGAAACAGATCAGCTGGTAGAGAAAGCAAGGCAGCTGGGCCTTGAAGCCTCCTTTTCCCTGACAGAGCCCAACAAGGTCAAGAAAACACTACAGGTATCAATGGCAGTTGAAAAAAATGGAAAACAACCTCTGAAAGACATTGTAAAATATAAAGATATCAATAAGTCTGAAGCAGAACATATTAGAGGCATTTCCTCATACACGGGTATATGTGTGTGTGAGGGGTGTATTATGTACATACATATGCTTTCACTCAGCAGTTACTGTGGAACTGTTACAGACTGTGAGAAGCCAGACTGACTGGGAGAATCCTTTTGCGACAAGACAGCAACCTGGCCCACCTCCTGGACCACAGATACTCCTAGGGAGAAGAGGGAAGGGATGGCAAAATCTGATCCAATAAATCGCAGTGGCTATTTCTTTAACTCTACCCACAAACATTTAGATATGTGCTGTCCTGCAAAGGAACACACTCCTTCAAGGCACACACGCAATCCCTGGGAAGATGCTATCAACAAGAAGGTCAGTATAAACTAGGTGCATGCACATTCCTTTAATAGTCAGCGAGCAGTGACGGTCATGCCACAGAGGAAATGACTCAGCCCCCAGAGTTCTTTTGCTATTGCCTACTGAGATGGCTGCCCCAGGAAGCACGCACGCAATATTCGGAGAGACAAAGCTAAGACAGAATATGTGATATTAAGCCCCTATTTCTTCTTAGGCATCCTCAATACTTCTAACATAGAAGCAAACATAAATCAGTTCATAAACAAACATAAAGGAGTTCACTGACATTTCAGAGGAACTATGGCTTGTTTCTGAGAGTTTTTCCAAAAAATGCTACTGTGCACCAGATGGACATTTTTTGTTGTGCTTGGATTTGGTCTGGTTTGTGTTTTCCAATACTATTTTTGTTTAAGATTTTATTTCCTAGTTTCTCACTTTACTGCACTGGCATTTGCAGTATACATTAGCTATTCCAGAAAGGTAACCTGGAATAACATTCCTAAAGTGCACAGACCCTCAAAAGCTTTGAATGCTGATGTTCAGGAGTGATGAATGAAGTACTAGGTGCATCTAATAAATGCACTCATGTATTCTGGCTGACAAATTAATGCACTGTTGATTTATAGGGATCAGGAGGTGGGTAGCATGCACGCCTGTTACCACAGAAGTAAATGGATTTAACCTTAAGCATGTGTTTAAATGTGCTGACTTCATGCTGTACCTAAGAGGGATGAACGTGTATTAAATAAATGCATCAAGTGCTTGGCTTTAGTAGGGCTTGAAGGCTGGGTTCAGTAAGAAGGTTTAGTCCTAACTCCTACACACTTCACCAAGAACCCTAAATATTCTGTTTAATCCAGTTCTGCACCCACTGCTTTAGCAAACAAAAGTGATGCACCCTACCAGCTGGCTGCTGTCAGGACTGCATATCATTCCCCTGCATATGCAGAAGAGCTTGTGGGAGCCTTTCCAGCTCTTAACTGCAGCAGAGGACATGGGGCTGTCCTGTAGCCCTGTGATGTCTCCACCAGGGCAGGCTGGAAAGCTGATGTCATTACTGCTTCAGGGCTAGGAGTGCAGAACCATCCACACTGCTACCAAGAACTGGGAGCAGTGGCATGAAGACAGCCATATAACCACGTCTCGCTTCAGGGTGACTCCACAGCAATAACAACTCAGATAACCCTTAGGTGCTTTACAAAGAGGAGAAACATGGTTAATGTCATTCCAGAGACAGGGAAGATGGAATGGCTCCTGTATCCCAGTCGTTTTTTACATTTTCCAAGCAGGAAGAGCAATAACATGCTGAAAGCCTTCGGAGGTGTTAGTAGGAAAAGAATGAAGTGCCTTTAAAAAGCTTTATGAAAATCTTGAGTACAGTTTTGAAGGGGCATCCAAAATCAGACAGAAGTTTTCTCCCTGCAGAGAAAGGAGAAACAGTTTTAACATCCTTAAGTCAATAGGGGAGGGAAGACAAAGGATGACCCTGCCTTTTCACACCAGAGAGACTCCGGCAGCTTTTATTGTGAAAGAAACACTCTCTATTTCTTTCTGCCTCTCTTGGGGACTCTCCCATCACAGCAACAGAAACTGATGTCTATAATTTATTTTATCACACACAGGAATTTCTTTTAATATAACAGAAAAATCTGGCCTAATTTCTAAAAGGAAATGAAAACTCAGTGAATGCACTGTTCTGCAATGCTAGACTCTGATCGGCATCTATGCGAAGCTGCTTGAGTGGGAGCCAAGCTCAGCAGGGGATGCCAGTAAGAATGACCTGTTCTGGGTCAACCAGTGTAGGTGTTCTCAGCTTCTTTTTTCCAAGTTTACTGTGCTGTGAAATGAGTTGCCCCTCTGGGAGGGGCATCTGTTTCCCTTGTCTCCTTCCAGAGCTGAAAGGAGATGAGAGCACACTTAAAACCAGACTTCTGCAGCATCCTATGTTATTTGCTTTTCAGCCCAGTGTAAACACCAGTTGAAGGCTTGCATCACCATATGCTGTATAAACCCAGAGCAAGAGACAACCCTCGTCCTGAGAAGTTCACACTCCACACAGAGCAGGCAAACACATGGTGGGAAGGAGAAGTAATCATTACACCCACTGTTACAAGGGAACATCTTTGGTTAGGGAAGACAATTCTCTAATACTTGATTGATGTGTTTATGCTTATGAAAACAAGCTGAACTTATCCTTCAGAAGAAATACTTAAAAATTTCCAGCTCAACAAAAGTGTTTGCAAGATTTCTGAAAGGCAGATATGGCAAAACTGATGGTAGAATTCACGTTTGTATATTCCTTGGCTAGTGCTTCACACATAAGGCATTGCATCTGGATCCCGCAGTAAATACAATAGGATCTAGTGGGATAGCTTATCAAAACCCACATGACAAAACCCTGCAGACTGATGAGCTTTCCCTCTTCAGTTTTATATATGCTCCACCAGTGCTGGGATTCAGTAGTTTTCAGATGACAGGCACCTCCCCATTCAGAGATGCTGAGGTCCAAAAGCCTATGCTCTCCTCTTTGCTTTTCCAGCTCCCTCAGACATCCCATCGGGTTTGGTAAAGTGCTCCAAATTCTTTTACTGTTTCTGACACAAAAGCTCCTGACCCCTGAATTTCACTGCCAAGAGACCTACTCTCAACCAAAGGTTAAAAACAGTGGTAAGACTTGGTGCCACTAAACATCTGCTCAGGTCGCTACTGTTCGTGCTGTTACCTGCTAATCATCAAACTTCAGGTGTCACAATTTTAACAGTCTCACTGCAGGAAGCTGCAGAGATCAAAGGGAGCAGGGCTCCTTAGCTGCAAGCCTTCAGCATTCTAACTACAGATGAGCATCTTAATAATCACACCCTACAGTTACAGGCAGAGGTCACAGCATCTTGTGAGGCCTCAGACTTTGTCCTGGAGGTGAGTGTGCAAGCCTCAGCTTTGTGGCTTCAATATCACATAGCCTGAAAAACCTGAAAAACAGCTAGCACGAAGGCAGAGGCCTCTGAGTGCTCTTTTTAGGTTCAATCTGCACAGACGCTTGCAATGAAATAATGCCAGCAGCTTAAGTGCTCGTCCTGACAGTGCACGTCCAGTTGTAGATGTTTCTATTTTGACTGAGGAGGCACCGAGGAGCTTTATTCTGAAACAACCATCTCTTGTCATCACTTGTAGCTAAACAACAAAACCTTTGAGGTGAAACCTAAGCAGTTATTTTGGTTTCCATTTGTGCCTGAAGACAGTCCTTAAAAAGAAGTATGTTAAATCCATTTCAGGAGGTGAATAGCAACTGGAATAATAGCAGACAAAATTGTGTGGAATTAGACTTTGTCAAAACAGCAACCATTTATGGCTTGACTTGGGTTTACTTCTTTGCAAGGCAGGAAAGAAAACAGCATGCTACAGCTCTGGAATGTCTTGCCTCTGTGCATGTTTATGAGATTTGTAGCATCTAAGCAGCACTTAAATAAATAAATATTTTTTTTAAAAAAAAGGTATTTCAGGAGCACCTTCCTTGAGCTAACACTCATGTACCTACCCCGCAAAGCTGAACAGGGGAAGTTCCTCACAGGCCATTACAAGTCGTTTGTCTGGAGTCTGACAAGGCTAAGAGCATGCCAGCATGACCTGAACCCACACAACAAGATGTGTTTGGGATAAGTTTCCTTCTGAAACTCAGACTAAATTGAAATCACATTTTCAATGGAAAAGCATTTCAATAAAATAAAATGTTTTGTTTCAAATGCACTGTTTCAGTGTTCTGTTTCAACTTAAATGTTAAGAGTTTTGCTGTTAGAGGTATACATGCATACAGAGATTACAACGCGTATTTTCTAGTTAATTTCAGCATTGTCACAGAAAAAAAGTCACATACCCATAACCTATTCTGATGTTTCCAAATTGAAACTTTTCAAAACTTCCATTCTGTGATCCTGCCCCCACCTCCAATTTATTGGTCTCTTTCGTAAATGCCTACTTTCCAAACCATAGGAACATGCTGTTTGTAATATGCCTACCACACTTAAGGGTATTATAAAACAGCCTGCGTAGCAATGTTAGAGTGAAATAATCTCTGCACATTTAACTCTTAGGGTGACCTGCATTAGCCAAAACATTCACTGCCTATTATACTTGCAGCATAAAGCATGTAAGAACAATTTCTTTTAGAAACAAACCTGAAATTGTATGCCCTGGAGTTCCCACAGAGCAATACCTCAACTAATAATATACAGGTCAAGGGCCCTAGGAAAGTGCTCATTAAATTTACTCTGCAGTTTCATAAAGCCTCTATTGATACAATAGTGAATGCACTTTAATTGCCTGCAGACTTAGGAACACTGATAACTAGCAGAGCCTTAATTGTGCAGCCCAGAACAAAGTCACAATTGAAAAAAACCCTACTTTAGCACTGAATTACATTCCTTTTGATTTTAAAAAAAAAAAAAACAAACCAACCTTCAGTGAAGGGCATCATTAGTTTCTACTACAAGCCTGCAGTGCTTTCTTGATTTTCTAACTATTTCTTTCTCCACATTTAAAGATCAAATCCATCCACTATTGTTTAACTCGAAGGTGTGAATTCCTTCAGCCTGTTGGATAGCCACAGGAGGAAAACCGAGGTACCAAGATGTAGTGAAGCTGTGCCAGTACCCACCTCCTTTCAACAAATGCAAAACCTGTTGAGGTTAAGAGACCAAGTTCTCCTTTTTAACTGATTTCAATGGCTCCTGCACCCTTGCAACTGGAAATGTGAGACCAGAGGGGCTATCTCTTTCCAGAATGGCAGGCCTTTTCCCCACCTGTCACCACACTGGTCATCCCAAGCCATTTATTATGGGTTGCCACCAAGACAAATGCTTGATAACCCATTCTCTGATCTGCCTAGGCAAGACTTACTCTTCCCCAAGTTACTGTCAGGTGCAATAAGCCACTGCATCCATTCACTTCCACATGAATCATTTCAAGAAGCCCCTTTTCCACAGCCAAGGACTGGTTTGGCCCAACTGCTAGCCAGCAGCTCTCCTCTGGTTTCCAAAACCCTAGATTATTGCACAGTCCTATCTCAGACTGTGGAAGGGCCAACTGCCCAGCAGTGTGCTTAACCACCTTGACATCTTTCCACCCAAAAGTGGTTTTGAAGCACCAGCATGTCAGGTAAGGAGGGACTGGTACCTACCAGCACTGGATAGGATCCTAGCTTACGAGGGCAAGCCCAGCTTAGGCACTGCATATGCCTCCCAAACGCAGTTGCTTTCCCAAAGCTGCCCTGACTCAAAATGTCCCTTTTGAGCTGAAAGATGCTCCTTTTTACAAGCATAATTGCCCTAGCCCTCCTCCTGAATGAACAGGGTGTGACCTGGGAAGACATTCACGGTGAACTGGATACACACAGCAAATAAAATAGAGCTTCTGTCAATGCTAGTCTAAGGCAAGTCTAACATCTTGCCACAGAAACATTCTCCCAGCCCATGTTTGGGTATCTCCGTTGTCTCGCCTTCTTGCAAAGAAGCATCACGTGTTTTACTAGGTGATACAGGGGGTACAGCAATGCCATCTAGCAATACTCCTTCCAACCGAGAACTGCCCAGGAAGACCTGGTTTACACTGTCACTAACAGCCCTGCAGTTTTCACCTCCCAGTTATGAGTCTTAGAGTTGCTAGTGCAAGAGGTCATTAGTGGTTTCTCCCCTTCTGGGAGCATTTTAGAAAATGAACAAAGACTTATTTTAATTCTCATCCTGGCTTCCCTCCGAGATGCTCTCTTTTTTCACTGAAGAACTTGGCAGCAGCCCTCCAGTCAACAGAGTAGGATTAATTTCCTGCCTCTAAATGCTGCCTTGTAAATTATTTCCTCTGTTGTATGTTCCTGTTTCCTGACAATGCTTGGTGTGCAACCTGCTCTGTGCACATCAGCATGTGTACAAAATCATAAAGTGGTATTTAATACTTTCTTTCTCTTTCACTTCTTCAAACTCTTGAACACAAGAAGGGATTTACTCTTGTTCCTAAGAGCTTCCCAACTCCACCAGCCATTACTTGCTAATTCTCCTTCAGGCAGTGGGAAATCCACTGCAGCATACACTCCCAAGGCATTAACAGTGCAAACGCTGGCAACGCACACTGCGTTCATACCACCAAAGCCTGATGTGGGGCAGCTTTGCCTATGAGCTTGGTGGTGGGTTCAGACTACCAGCTGGGGAAGAAGAAATAACTTCTGTTTTTTAGTCTTAGCACTAGTGGAAGATGAGAATGCTCAGTTCCCATTGCATTTGTGTCCTATGCTGTGTATTATTGCTGTTACAAGACAGGATTTTTATGCTTAGCAAACTATAGCTCTTGGTGTTTTCAACTATCACAGGCCCACTGACTTCAGCAGTAGAATGAAACTACTTCTTAGACTCTCATCATTAATTATCTGCCACTCAATTAAGATATTCTAGTCAGATAAAAGGTAGAAAGTGTGCAACCACACAGTAACACCTGCAGCAATGCAAACTGTCAACTTCCAGACTGGGACTAGAGGCTACGTTAATCTTTATTTTCTGCCTTAGTATCTCGTTTGTAAATGCAGGCACATTTTTAAAAAAATAAAAATCTAGTATTAAAAGCTAAGGGAGAAGAAACCTATCATGGCAACAAGATTTCAGTCTTTCATGGCATATGAAAATACACTGTTCACGTACCATAAAGTCACACCTAATGTGTTTCTGAAGCCCTTACTGTAATCTCTGACAGCTCTGTTGAGTTGCTGGGTACTTTTGACCTCGGGTAGCCCACTGCACAGATACCTCCACCAGGGAGAGCAAAGGCACCTCCTTCGCCTGCAAAGCAGCCCTGCCAGCCCATCGGGGGGATGAGGCCTTTCCCAGGCACTGGAAAGCTGAGCACGCCTGGCTGCCAGCAAGAGCACTGTAACATGTGAAGTCAGTGGCCTTGCTGCAAGTCTTGAACACTAGCGATTTGAGGGCAGGGTCTGTCTTCGTCTTCTGTGGTTACACAGAACCTGGAGCAAGTCAGAGTCATTGTGTGACTGCAGTACAAAGGCCAAATAAGAAAGAATATCAGCACTGTGGGGTGTGTCTGTGCGTCCATCTGTCCCAGAAGGGGCCTCTGTCTAATCTGAGTCAAGCAGAGACAGATAGTGACAAGTTCTGATAATTAAACATTACCTATAACCAAAATAGCTCCTTGAGGCTCAGAAATGGAAGACCCAGTTGCTAAGCAGATGCCCAGGATACATTCACAAGCCTCCTAAAGAATGCTTGCCAGGGTAATCTCCTGAAATCTCAGTCCAAGAAGTCACAACTGATTCCAAGGGTTGGAGAGAGGCTTTTAAATCCACACTGGATTCTATAGAGAAGAGATTACCTTGTCCAAAAGAACACAGGGGAACAAGCCCACTTCTCTCTGGGCCAATGTAATGCCACAGCCTTAAGTGCATTTCTTTAGAAGCAATGCCTTGCCTCTAATGGGTGTGTGGCCTTTACAGGCTTCACTACTCAGGGCTGTCATTTAGCATCTTCTGCCAGCAGCAGAGGAACCTGGCCATCCCTGCCTGGTTTTGCTCCCTTTTGTTTAGGTAATGAAGTAACAACGCAGCCTCACTGCCCTCTGCATGGAAGGAGGGATTCCTTTCCCCACAGGGAACTCGACAGTGAAAGAAAAACATTACTTAAAAGGTACAGATATTGAAAAACCAACTTCAGAGGAATAAATTAGAAACTCCCTGTGCTGGTTTTAGTTGGGGCAGAGTTAATTTTCTTCATAGTAGCTAGTATGTGGCTGTGTTTCGGATTTGTGCTGGCAACAGTGCTGAAAATATACAGACGTTTTCATTATTGCTAAGCAGTGCTTACATAGTGTCAAGGCCTTATCAGCTTCTCTCCCCACCCCACCAGCGAGTCGGCTGGAGGGGGCACAAGAGGTTGGTTGAGCTGACCCCAACTGACGGAAGGGATATGACCAAGGATACCATATGATGTCATGCTCAGCATATAAAGCTGGGGGAAGAAGGAGAAAGTTTGGGGACACATTCAGAGTGATGGTGTTTGTCTTCCCAGGTCATTGTTACACGTGATGAAGCCCTGCTCTCCTGGAGATGTCTGAACACCCGCCTGCCAATGGGATGGGGTGAATGAATTCCTTGGTTTTATTTGCTTGCGTGTGCAGCTTTTGCTTTACCTATTAAACTGTCTTTATTTCAACCTGCAAGTTTTCTTACTTCTATCATTTCGATTCTCTCTCCCATCCCACTGCGGGGGGAGGAAGCAAGCAGCTGTGTAGGGCTTAGTTCCGGCTGGGGTTAAAGCACAACACTCTGCAAGACAAGCAGGCCAAGAGACAAATTCATCAAATATTTCCAGCCAGCTGAGCTTTATCATACTGGAGATGCTGGCATCTTATCCTCCAGCTAAGCATATAAACAGCATGCTGTCTCCCAACCTTAAGAACACTCATTCCAGCCATTCCCCTGTTCTGTTGGAGTAGCTGCCAGTGGTCACAGAGCCCGAGCCAAATAACGCCCTAAATTACACTCAGGACAGCCCTGTCTTAGTTTAACTGGGTAATACGTAAAGTTAGTGGGGCGCAGGATTAAACTTCTGTCTGCAGCCCCTGATTTACACAGTGTTACCCTCTTGCTTCTGAAATAAACCCAGCCACTGTTAGCAGCTTTACCAGAAGCCATTCAGTAATCCTCAGTCTGGGGTGTGCAGTCAGTAAAACCTCTGAATGAAAAATAGTCTTGCCCATCCACAGAGGGCACAAGCAAGCTTCACATTTACTTGTAGTATCCTTCTGCCCTAAGCTAGAGGGTTTCATCTGCATGCCATAATTTAATAAAACAAATGCTTTGTCCAACCACAAAAGCTCCTGTGTCTGGCCCATTTTGGACAGATAAATGGAAGTCACTGCATTCACCCAACAAGCAAACCCCCTTTTTGTCCTCAGAGCTCCTTACTGACATACAAGCCCCTGCCTGGTGTGCCCAGCTCTGAGACTGCTGCTGCCACCCTGCAAGGGTGAGCAGGACACAGCCCTCCCAATTCTGTCCACCCTGAAGTACATGCCTCTTCTTGCCCTGCACCACTTCGTTCGGGGGAAGGGCGGGGGGCAGGGGGGGAAATCTGTGAGAATGCATGCAGCAGTTCCTGACTACCTGTGGGGATGTGATTAATTGGGGTAGGCTTGTTTTATAATCTCAAAGCAGTGGGTGCAATATCCTGGTCTCTCCCCAGCATCCCTTGATTTTCCTCTCCTGACAGACAGATACACGCTCTGATACTTTGTCATCTTGAAGGCACCTGGCATTGCGCAGCCAGGTTTCCCATTATATCTGAGAGTCACCAAAACCAGCAGAAAACCCAAGATGGTAACAAACCACCACAAAAGCACTATTGCCGAGGAACTAACATGAAGGTGGGAGAGGAAGTGGCATTCACCAAAACAAAAGAATTCTCCTCTACTAACCCGGTTCTGTTTTCCTTTCTTTCATTCTTCTTTGAGGTAAAGACTGCACTCTGAAAACTGAGCAGTCCCACACAATTCCACAGTCAATCCTTTTTACCATCTCCAGAAAATGACAATTCCACCTTTAACTAAAGATCACCCCTGCATGAGATCAGGGAGTCAAGCTTTGTTCTGACTGATACTTCTTTATACCTCAGACCAGCCTTGCATTTGGAGTTTCATTTGTTGGCTGGGCAAATTCTGGGCTGATACTTATCACAAGGGATTTAAAAGGGCCTCCTTTGTGTAATCAACCCTCTTGCCTCTAAAAACTCATATTGAAGACCAAGGAAGAAAAACAAAATAAAATCCCCAAAGACCTCCTATGGACAGTTTCATACCTCAGGCTTGAAAGTAACTGGGCCAACAGAGAAGAATTTTGATTCTTTTTTTTTTTTTTAAATGGAGACTTCGTTCCACCTGATCCAGCTGAGATCACTTTTATGTGACTACAAGTCTTCCCAATGTGTACTTTAAAAGGGAAATGCTGAAAGATCCTCTGCAACAAAAGCATCTTTACAAGTCTCTCCCATGCCTTCTTCTGTTTTCTTTTGTTAAATGAAAAATCAATTACCTTTCAACAGATAGGACAGAACTGCAGAGAAGTACCTGAAAAGCCTGGAGACTTGCTTTAAAAAACAAAATTTAAACACTGCTGGCAATTTTATCTTGGGAACCTAAACCAGCACCTTGAGTCCCACGGAAAATGAGGTATAAAAGCATATACAGTCATGCCTGTACTCAGATATTGGAAAGCACAGGCAATTAAGCAAAAGGCAGAATACAGCAGAACCCAAGCAGTTCAATTTCTGACAACCCTTGCACTTTTTTTGGGGGGGCTGCAAACTTTGAAGCCTGCCACACTTCAGGATGCAGGGAGCTAGGGAAAATGGAAGTCCTTCAAAGCACAGCAGACACCTGAAATTCAGACAAGTAGATTCCGAAGGGCCCAGATTTGAAAGCATAGGGAGAAGCTCTAAGGCTGTTTTAGCTGTATGTTTGACTCCTTTAAACAAAATAAAAAACCCAAAACCCCAACCAGCTTTCAGTGAGGTCTAATTTGGTGTTGACAGATTTGACAAGTAGTATCACTTAATGCTGGAAAGTAAGATGTATTTAAGTGTCCCTCAGACTAAGAAGGAGATTAGTCAGCCATTACGTATGCCTTCATTCCTAACTTTCCCATGTTTTCTCCTGCTTGAAACACTATAGCAGATTCTACACCTCAAGTGGAAAAAGTGCAAATAACCACTTTGGTTAGGCAGTATGGGCTCAAGCAAAAGCTCTGTCTGTTCCCAGAGAGAGTCGGTTTATACTGGAGAGGTATGTGTATTACTGCATTCAGAGATGTAAACCAGTGACATTTCCTAAAGGGGACAAGCCCACAGAACACTTTCTGCCATACATTATTTAAATATGAAGGGAGCATATTAGCTGCAAAATGCGAAAGGCACGTTTAACCTCACAAAAATGACAGCACTGGGAAAGGTAAAAAAATCCCAGCATCCCACTTTCAGCATCTGGCACTTGGTGATAGAAAACACAATGAGAGCACAGGAGTAAGTAAGTGCTCTTCCCTCCCCGCTTCTGGTAGCCACAGGAGTCCGGTCTTGCTGAGTTATAGCAGTGAAGCCACAACGTGCTTCTAGAAAAGGCAAAGGCTTTGATCCCTTGTTGCTTTCCAAAAGTGACCCATCTGTTTCCTTTCTTCTAGAGTTTTCACTGCTCAATAAAACTGACCTTCATTTAGCTGCCTCATTCCTAGGAGTCTTAAGATATTTAATAAAGGTCAGGACTTATGCTAGCATAAAACAGCTTTGCCCAATTAACCTATGAGAAATTGGCTCAGTTTCCTTACCGTGAAAACCTACACTAAAATTTTTGCCAGCTAGGGTGATAAAAAAAGCTCATGAGATAGTTCAATGCCTAGGTTCTATTTGTTCCAGTCCTCAAATATCTACATTTGTAACTTAGGAGTCAAAGTCCAACTGACTTTTCTGATTATTCATTTTTGGTCTTTACTTGCTGGTATTGGAGCTGTCTGCTTTAGCTATGCTCTTACTTAAATTTTCTTCCCTGAATTGCCTCCAGACAGTCCTTGAAAATGGGTAGTTCATAGAACAGGTCAAGTATTGTTTATAGGGAAAATGGGATATTTACAGATTATTTACATGTTGCATAGGAAGTTTTCTTGTAGAGCTTCACAGAAAAATAAAGAAATGGAAACCTTATCAGGCCATCAAGCCACTTGCTTTGTTCCTTCTCCCATTAAATACCCATTTCTGGAGTGGAACGAGACTGGGTTCAAGGCATTTGCATCAAAGCGAGTGTGGGGCTGCCATGTTAAGTCACTGCTGATGGCCATCTGGGAAGCTTCTTGAAGACAACACTCCAGACCTCTTTCCAAACCTGATCATTTCTGAAATATAGTGCAGAGAGGAAACCAAAAGCACGGATTGCTCGTTTGCACACAGGGAAGAAAACCCTAGATTTTTTCCCTGCTTGTTACCATCACTTCATTACACAGCCTTCTGACTGTCCCATTTCAGCTGCAGATCTTCAAGCAGACCTAACTCCCAGGTCTGAAGTCAATTAAACAAGTCATTTGGTGCACATTTTGTATATGGGTATTTCCAGGACCGAAGCCCTTATAACCTTAATTAAAGAGAGGATTGTAGTCTCAGTAAACAGTTCCATCTTTGAAAGGAACTTGGAAAAAACAAACACTACTACAAAGGCAAAACGTCTGTTTACCCAGAAGAAGCCTCCTCGATTACTGAAGCCTGCAATGTAATTATCAAAGCAGCCAATGAACGACACTACCTCGAGGTCTGGATGTAGGTTCTGAATTGGAATTCTGGCTGCTTAGCGGCACTGCAAATCCAGTTTCACAGTCTGGAGGCATTACAGTAGTAGGTGCTGCCGTGAAACACAGGCATTTTTGAAAGTTTTCTTGCAGCTATTAAGACAATAGAAAAGGAACAGCTATTTCACCTCCTATAACCTAGAAATAATAATTGCATCCCCAGAAGAAAGCAGATCAGGAAGGAATAATTTTTCTCTAAGAGTTATTTTCCAGGTCTTGCCTCATGAACAAAACATACCAAAATATTCCTGTAATTTGCTGACAACATGCAAATACATTTTTGCCAGTGAGCAAAGAGAACCTGAACTAAAGAATTAACTATTAAAATAAATTCCCTTCTTTAAAGGCATAATGAAGTCTTTGTAAGTTTTGGAATATAACCCCT
Source organism: Microhierax caerulescens (assembly GCA_035590215.1). Classification (NCBI taxonomy): domain Eukaryota; kingdom Metazoa; phylum Chordata; class Aves; order Falconiformes; family Falconidae; genus Microhierax; species Microhierax caerulescens. Next base: position 5,548,633 of record JAVJGJ010000038.1, on the reverse strand, counting down.
CAGGTAAGCTCTGAAAACTGTCTCTCCATGCAATCTTGCCCTTGTTGAGCAAGTATCAAGACCAAGTGACATAGAAGACTTCCCTCATCTTAAGAGATGCATCAATCAGCCCTTGGGGACCACAGAACACTGCTGGCAACCCAAAGTTACACAGCTTTGCCGTCCAGTTATTCTGTATGGAAACACAATGCGCCTTTCCTGGGTAGGAAGAAAAGCAGAGTCGTTCTGGTGAGACTACTCTGGTTTCCCAAAAAACAGTTTAAGTCAGTACACAGGAGAAGTAAAGCAGCACCTCAACCATTCCCTGTATGGAAGAAAGGTCTTCCCACAGATGAATAATGCTGAAGCATGAAGAACTTCTCTGAACTCCAGGTGAATTCCTCCACTACCTCCTTTAGCACGAGTCATTTCATACTCTATTCCCATCAGCCATGACTTAACAGAGGCAGCATCTTCAGCAATACCGTGAATTATAAATGGCTTCATCATCCTTTGCCTGATTCCACCAGAGACTGAGTGCAGCAATTAACTACTGGCAATGAAGGATGCCAGCTGTAAGCCAGCTACTTCAGTGGAGAATCTCCCACATTTTTTTTGGCAACCATACTGGTTTCCAGACAAAGGTTGTGATCACAACTGCCATACGCTCTTCACAATTAGCAGCACCATTGCTGCAGAGGAAACAGGCTAGCTAACAAAGCCAGCAGACCTGCTTCTTGTTCACCACGCAGTGAAGACAGGCACCACCAGACCACCGGCTGCGGCTGCTAGTCCTGTTCTGGTCTGCATCCTACAGCAGATACAGTCCGAGGTGTTTACTGGAGACTCAAGAGCTTTGCCACATTACAGCACACACGATACACAAAATATCGTATTACCACACTCACAAACTCACCTTTAAAAAAGGGAAAGGGGTTCTTTGCACACCAAACTTAACTTGGAAGCTCTAATACCAGTAAAACAAACATCTGTGTTTAAGTGCCACTATCCCACTGAATCATTTTAGGCACATAAATTGAAACTTACACAGTGTGTGCTGGAGATGATGACGGAGCTAGAGATGAAGCTCAGACCATCATTCATACTGACTTGAAGAGCTGCTTCCCTGGAAAAAAAACACAAGAGACAAGTCAGGCCAGCTAGCCCACAATCCTCTACTAGATTATATCCTCTAGAAGATGGGCTCCGGCTGCACAGAAAAGCCTTTTGTACAGGTTAATTCGCACTAATGGTGCTCTCTCCCTTGTGCTCCAATGCACAACTGCCAAGTAACACAACAAGCACCAGAGACATCAGGATTAGAGGCCTATAGCAACAACAGAATACAGCGAGATGATGCAGACATTTTCTCACAGGCAAAGTAAATACTTGAGTACGCAGAAAAAACGTACATGCCAACTTCTCGTAGCACAGGTGCTGGGCAGAGTAGATAGGTATCTTCCACTACAAAAGGCTTCTCATCTGGAAAAAAGAAATACTGGGATTTATTACCAGATCAGCAATACAGGTCTCAAAGACCAAGCTTAAATAAAGTTTTTCCTTGCTTTCAATACATAAACAAGATCAAACACTGTGTGAGGGATAAAAAGCTACTGCACAGCAGTTGTTCGGAGGTAACTGTAGGCATGCTTTTAGCCCATGGATTTACAGAGTAAATGCAGAGTAACTGCAGATACCCTGCACCTCAGAGGGGAAAAAAAAATATATCCAACACCTTACATTCACCTGCCTTGAGAAAGATGAGGAAACGTGGCACCTCACCCTCATTCCTCATTTCTTTGCAGAGCCCTCATGAAAACTGTCTTGTTTTCAGGCTGCCATAGCAAGCTCTCATTCTCACTGTGAAATTCGCTTTACAAAGCCCGTTGTGCCATCGCTTCTACAAAAGGGCTGAGGATTACCTGCCCTTGCAGAGCTGAACACCTTGGGGCTCTGCACCGCCTGTTACCCACATCTTGCATACAGCACCTTCGCTGTTCCTACAGCTGCTCCACGCTGTTGAAATCTATCATGCCACATAGCCAAGCCACAACAAAACTGAAGATACAAAGCTTTCTTTGAATGGTCACAGCAAATTATCACAGCCACTCCATACAGGAGACCAGATGGAGTTACAACAGATTACATATAATTGGAAATAGCTGAGTTAAGAAAATTGTATATTATGGAAAATTTTGTACTTCAAGGCAGATTCGACTGAACCTAAGTTAAAACTTCCAACCTGAATTATAGTATGGTTTTAAAAGCAGAGTCAGAAGAATACTCAATAGGCTGGGAAACAGGAACATTATTAGTTAATATTCTTCTTTTGTAGACTTAAACCAGAACTTTCTATCATCACTCCGGTGACCAGACAGATGGGGATCCCATGGAACTTCTCAGCCCATTTACCAGCTGACTATAGATTGGGCAGATTGGCAGAAAACCAGGCAGACAGGCTGGGTGGGTTTTGTTTTTTGGACTGGAAACCACACATTCCTAAAGAAGGGGTTGACTCTGCTGAATCAGCATTTTCCAGAAGCACGTCACTGCATCAGGAAGCTTTCTACCATCTCTAGGGCCTTCTACAGAGAAGCTTATAGACCTGAAACGAGCTGTTACTGAATATTATCAGCTTACTAAAATTTTCCAGTTGAAAATTTCATTTTTGTTTGAAAACCCCTCCTCTCCTGGCAAATTCTTTCCCCCTTGCCTTTCAAACCTGTCTGTTTCAAATCTCATCTTCAATCCAAATCTTGAATCTTATCTCTATATACGGCAGGGTGGAGGAGACCTTCGTTCTATGGGGCCACGTTGAAACCGCAGTACAAACTATCACAACCTTGCTTTGCTGTTTGGAATACAGACAGCAAACCTGGGGTCTCTGACCATCTCAAGTCTCTTCACAACTGCACAGTGCACTTAATTAACTGCCTGGCGTGCTCACAACACTGCCAACATGGAAGTAAGTTTACAGCGTTCAGCGCATCACTGACAGCAACAGGGAACAGAAGGGAGCAAGGTTAAAAGTTTAACCAAATCATTTAGCAATCTAATGAAGATCTGCACTATTCTGACTGTCTGGTCTTCTGGTTTTGAGGAAACTTGTGCAAGTTGCAGTTCCATTTAAGGTGCCAGTGGAAGGAGGGAAAGCCATGAAGAGACACAAGCCAAAGAGAAAGTGGCAACCTTCTCTGAAGGAATTTCTGCATCAGCTGTGAGCCTTGATCATACCTGGCTGCCAAGATAAATTCATTCACATGGATGGTGCCTAACAAGGATTAGAGCAACAGCAGCAGAGCACTACTGACCCTGGCCCACTCTCAGTGGTTAGCTCAGCACCGTTCACTCAGAAGCAGGGTCACACAGCACATTTTTCTACACTGGATGAGGCATGAAGATCAGAGATACAGACTAAAAGGACTAAAAGGACTAAGTTGTCCTCTCATGAAGAAGCAGGACTCACCAAGTCGAGCCTTCTTTCCTAGATGTTCCTAAAAGAGAGGTTTCCACTGAACTAAAAATTCTAGAAAGCAGTAATATTGCTTTAGTAATTCCTATCACACATTATAATCCCTACTTCGTACAGGTGTACTTCTTTGCTTTGGCAGCAGTAAAAACAATTCTTTCCTCAGGCAGGTTAGGAAATGTTTAGGGTTTACACTCCATTAAAAAAAAAATAAAATACTAATGAAAAGTTGTAACCTTCCCTTAAATTTTCCTTACGTTTCCAGCTTCCAGCAAATCCCATGCCTACACATTTGAATTTTTGTGTTACCCACAGCAATTATTTTGTTAAGGACTGTTTGACAGAGGCAAACAGCTGAAAGTGAGATATTTTAGCCAGCCATATGGTTTTCACAGATAGGCCTTGCTTCTGCATCAGGGCTCACCTACTGAGAGCGGTCTTCAAGCTCCTGTGATCACTCTAGATCCCTGCTCCTGTTGGCCTGGAAAGTACCATATTATTGCTATTTTCCCATAATATTTTCCCTCAGTGCAAGAACACATATGAACACTTCCACTATGCTAAACGTTAGCAGCAGATGTTTTTAGCATGGGATATTCCTTTGCTAGCCCCATACTGTCTTCTTCATTAAAAGAAAGGCAGACAGACAGTAGGCACTTACAGCATGCAATGTAGTGCTACAGTGCACACTCCTCACTTCCCATCGCCTGCAGCACAGGCGCTGGATTTATGATGTGCTTGCATCATCTACAGGCACTCAGTTTTGCAATGGAGTTACCAAATCAAACCACCAGCATTTCCCACTTTGCACAAGCAAGGCAGATGCACAGCGGCGGTGAATCTGGCCCTACAGTTCTGTTCTCACCCTGATTTATGAAGATACCATTAACTCCCATAAATTTATGACATTGCCTCAGCGCAAACATGCCAAGAGAATGAAGACTGATGTCTTGTTTTCTCCTTTGCTAACACTGGCAGCAAAGGCCAAAGAATTCTCCATGCCAGCATTCACTAAAACAAAAGCTGGCTTAATTTTGCAAGGCCTTTTAGTTAGATCTCATTTGCTCTTTGTTTCTCTTTCTCTCCCTTCCCGCCCTCAGCTTGCATTAAAGTCCATGCCTCTCTAGAAAGTTTATCAGACTCAGAGTCCCAAGAGGGGGAACTCATGGCTGGCCAGGCTGGCTATAGGGAGAGGTTATTTTGTTTGGAGAATGTTTGTGTTTCACCACAAAAATTAGTGACTATTTTCCTTTGCTCTAAACAAAGGACAATCCATTTGGTTTGCATAACTCTGGCCATCTGACTCCTTCCTGGAAAACTTACATAGGGAAACCAAACAAAACAACACTTGCCATCTGCTATTGCATCTGTATCTGCAGGATGCATTTGAAAGAACACCGCTTTTCTTGTCTGCTACAGAAAAAACTTGCTGTATTCCTGTGCAGTAAGAGATGGGCCCGAATGCTCCCGAACTCTAGATCTCATGCCAAAATCTGAGTTTTGTGGTTTGGCCTCCTCTCAGCTGACAATACTGGTGGAGGAGCTGTGGAAGGCGGGAGGCGGAGCACTCGACTCGATGTCGCTGACTTTGCTGCGCGATTTCTGTTCCTGGCTCAGCTGCTAGCTGGCTGCATAACCGTGAAGAAATCACTTTGCCTCCTTTGCCAATGTTATAGCAAGGATGCCCAGGCCTTGATGGCATCTCAGACAGCAATCACGAGCAGAGCTTGGGCACCTTCAGGAAATTCTCCAATGCCTCGCTTTTGAGAAAGCCTGCCCACAGTAATGGGCACAATTTGCTCCTTACCTATGCAGCTCTAATCACTCCATCAAGCCAAGTAAGATTCTCACTATATAAAACCCCCCTACAGGACACAGCACACATAGGCAACTAAAACTAGGCAGTCCCAAGGCATAAGGCCTTTCAGAGCAGTGTGCGGAAATGCAGACAAGTCAAACATCTCACAAAAATACATGTTTTCTGTGGATGCCCTTTCAACAAGGTACTTGCTATTGCTCAAATTTCTGTAATTTGCTACCCAGCGTTCCTACACCTTTTAATAACTATCTGTAGCCTGTAAAATCTATTATTCCCAGCATTAGTGAATAGTTTCTTTTGCCATTAACAGGGTGTAACCTTTTGGCAAGCCAAGCCTTGGAGTACTTCCCAACCATAATAATAAAAGGCTCAATATATGCATGATGTTTTAACACAGAAGAGCAAGCGTCAATAAGAGAGGCATAAAACCCCAAAGAAGGTGACCAAGACAGATAGTAGTACTTTATTTTAGCCATATAAGCAAGCAAAAATTAATGGCCTTTTCTCTGATTAACAGTTCATCCAAGAACCAACCAGCATTTTGAAAACTAACTGCAAAGATCCCTTACAGAAGCATTTTAAAAAGCACATTTTCAAATTGCCACCACAATATCACAACTGCTGCTGTTGGACTCGCAATATCAGCAGTATTTTAGTCCAGAAAAAGCTTCAAAAGCTGTTTGCTAAACTTCCCATGTATCACAGACCAACAATTTCCTTCTGTTATCCCTGTACTTATGATTTGCGTTCAACTACAGCACATCTTCAAAAATGCTTTAAAGAGACAAAAGAAGTCTTCTGTTTCGGCAGGAGAGAAGACTCTGGACTATTAGACTACTACAGCCAAATTGGCTCCTCTCACATAAGACTCCCTCAGGAACATCTGTGCTAAGGCAGCTGTTCTTGTCGGCACCTCAGCCCACTCTTGATGGGTAGCCCTGAGCCATCGTGAGCCTGAGTATTTCCATCGTCCCTTTGTCACCTCAGATGAGAAAAAATACCTCCATAATTCTCTACACTGCCTCCCACAGCACAGTCTCTGTTCCTCCTGGCGGACTCCTCCTATGCCACTCCTTGTGACAACTCTGCAGGAAAAGTTTTTATTTCAAACCCATTTTGTGGGGAGATAAGAATGTAGAAAGACACTGAAATACTCTCCGAGCTAGAGAAACTGCCTACAAGAAAGACCCATAAATAAGAAATGTTTTGTTAATGCTGTAATGAAAACCACATTGAGATCATACTATAATTGCTCTGCTTTGTGTAGGGACACATGAGCTCTGAACACCAAAGCCATTCAGAGCAGAGTTAGGGGACAGGGGGAAAGAAAGAGATAAGCACAGAACAATGATATCACATTCACAACAATCTCTAGATGGAGAGAAAGGATCTGGAAGGAATTGCTTTTTCTCTGGTGGGTTCATCTGCTGTGCTTGCAACTCTGTTCAACAAGCACACATAGCTGCAAGGATACTACCAGCACTTGACAAAGCACCACACAATTTGCTCATGTGCACAACCGGTGGCTCAGGAGAACAGCACACGCTGCAGTACAACCGGGGCACCCCCGGGCAGGACTGTCTTGCTCCAGCACCGCAACAGCTGCACTGCAATCTCAGAGCTGTTACCATAAGCTCCAGTGTGCTTATTTGCACAGATCTGCTGGTGTCACAGCAAGAGACCATCTTGGTTCCCCAGCAGCAGACAGTATAAAAAAGTGAGCTTGGTAAAGCATTTCACATTGCAGAGATTCTCCTCCTTGCTCAGCTCAAGTTTCCTGGCTGCCCTGTGCTTGCTCCTTCACACTCAGCCTAGACAGCTGCAGAGAAGTCTGCTGGAGGTAAATGCACAGGAATCCCATTTTAAAAGTTCTTACACTGCAATTTGTTGGAGGCTAGGAGAGCACATGAAGGAAGTGTGACCATTTTTTCTGTTTTCATATTCTCTATCGAGCAACAACTTGTGCCACCCTTCAAAACGGGATGCCAAGCTCACCTTGGTGTATGTTTTTACATTAGAGGCGTACATTGTGTCCTTCATAAAGGTCACACTCCCAAAAACACCCGATGGAGTTTGTACACAGTGATGGAAGTTCTCTTCTACCATAGTGAAAAGAGGGAAAAGCTACTATAAGAACATGAAAGGAAAAGATTCAGCGGAGGGTTAAAGTGACATGATCAAGTGGGGAAATTGGGGATTAGTGTGTGGAACTGCAAAACAAAACTTTTCTGTGCTAAGTGACCAGGTTGTGAGAAGGAAAAGAAGGTATCACCAGAAAAGTACCGTGCTGCCAGGAGAGAGGAAAGCCAGGGAAAACATAGCAACCTGCTAGGGATTTAAAAACAGAAGACCATTTTTAAAAGGCATTTGTTGGGCAGTTTTGGAATACAGTTCCCTATATAGCTCACTCTCCCCTGGTACCTGGCAAAGTCCTGCTCCCACTGTCTTTGCCTCATTTTCCCCTCACTTCTGGTACTCAGTGCTGGAAAAAAAATAATAAAAAATCAGGCGAGTTTGTCCAAAGGATCAGTTTTGGCCAAGTGTCCAGAGTATTCACTAGAATGCAAAAGATCTAGCCCCACCCCTGCTGCAGGGCATGCTGTTTTCTCACCGATCTTTCATCTCTTGGTTCAGTTTTAAATTGCCTAGGACAGAGCTCATCTCTATGCCCAGAACTATCTTTGCTGGATCCTACACAATCTGGGCAGACAAAGACATTTTAGCACCACAAGGCAGTCATAAATCACTGCACTGCATAATTACTTTTAACTCTGTGCAGTCTGAAACCAATTCTCCTAGGTCCTGCTGCTGGCAGAAAACATCCTGCTGTTGAACATGCATCTGATTACAGTTCTGCTCAGCCAAATATTCTTCATGGTTTCTACAGATGTTCCTTTTTTTTTATCCCAAAGCTATGAACATTATGAGCTGATGCTCTCTTCACCTGCCACTTTTCTCTGCCAGTAATCCCAATAAAAACCTATTAACTCACACCCTTAACCTCAGCAAGTCCTAGCTGTGCTGGCCTGCATCTCATCTGGGATAATTTAAGGTTTCAGGAACTGTTGGCTTAGCGTTATCTTTAAAAATCCCTCTCTCCCTCCCTGATACAATCAGAGGCCAAGAGGTTTCAAGCAAACAAAAATAACTGAATTATCCAATCTCCATAAGGTTTCCATAAAATACTAATTTATTTAACTCTTACAGTAAGCTGTTTGCATTTAAGTGCTGAAGGCACACTGAGAACGCAGGCTGGAGCTGCGGGCTCCAGTAAAGCAACACACTGAGATACGTTCTCACATAAAGCAACTTAAACTTAACAGAGCTGTGCCAGTTCCCACCAGGAGAGACTGGGGTTTGAGAACATTGATGAGCAACTGTTGAGTTCCCTCAGTGAGGAAATGGTTTGAGCTCAGAAACTGTGGCCTCTCTGCTCGCAGGTCACTGCATCAGACAGTCTAGTGCAAAACGAACTGAGAAGTCTTGGTGCAGTGCCAAGGAGAATGAGCTCACTTTTCACCTATGCATTGATTCAGGACATAATGAATGCATCAGGTCAGGGGGCAGGAAACGTATTTGGCCCATATCTTCGTTTTCCACAGTCATTTTGTGGACACAGGAAGGCAGCTTCAAATTAAAAAAAGTCCATGGGTTGCACTACGATAAACTGATCTTTCCTGAAAGCTACTATGAAATTATGATGACAGACACTGTAATAAATTACTCGGCTAGACAAGCAGTCAGTGCACAAGAAGAGAAGGAGTTGTTCTCCTCACCCCACCAACACCAGGTCACAGTGTTTGGGAGTGAGGTAACCCTCGCAAACAGTTCCGCCCATTGGCAACACTGGATGTTTCTGTGTCTCCACAGACAGGACACTGAATAGTGGAAAGCTGATGGATGACATTCTTAGCTCTGTGAGGACTTTAGGATGTTTCCAGGAATGAATGCCTTGCTCCAGAGCCAGCCAGCTCCTAGGAAGCTGAGCTGAGAATCAACTGGGATGCAACTGGCAGGTCACAGCTAGCATAGACTCAGGTAAGAAAGGTAACTTTCAAACTAATGACAAGGGAGCGAGTGGTCTTCTCTGGAGGGAAAGCAAGTCAAGTGCTGAAAAGACTTCACCAAAGAGAGAAAAGGACAGCAGTAGTATCACTTCCATAACTCAAAAAGCTGCTGGCAGGAACAGTGGCTTTTTCACCTTCCATTCAGGCTCAGAGTCCTGGATTCACAATGTAAAGGGGGCCAATAAGAAGGGCAGTTGTTGGATGGATATGGAGGCTGAAATAAATGAAGAACAGGCAATCGAGAAAGAAGACCTGCACCAAACCTCTAGCTTCTGAGGAGGCCTCATAAACCAGTATAGGAAGAGCGCTAGGCTGGGTGTCAGGACATCTGCCTGCTTGCCTGCGATTAGCTCACTTGGAGCAGCTACCTTCAGTACTGTAACTTCAGTTCCCCCATTTGTAAACTCGGAGTAGTAGAGTTTACTCCATTCATATACACCTTCCAATGTTTTTTTCTCTTAAAGACACAGATCTATTTTAAAGCTCCTCAAAAAGAAGTTCAAATTAAGCCCAAGATCCAGGTTTTTCAGGCTTTCAGAACTTATTCTCAAAGACCTTTGTGCTGCAACTCTTGAAAGCTATTTATAGAAGAAATGGAAAGGAGTTTGGGGGAGTAATGATGTCCTTCCACTAAGGAAGGACCAAACCTAGCTCTTATTTTCCCCCTACGCAGGCTGCAAATCTGGCCCTTGGAGGATCTGAAATGGCGCACACATTGACCCAAGCAATCTTCCTTTAGAAATCATCAACAGCTCAAGTCTCTCAAAGGGAAATCTGGCCTAAAGGAAGTTCAGAGCTTAAAACAAGGCCAGGCCAAGCTACAGCAGGGTGACGTGGGCACCCCTAAATCTTGCAGCTTTATGGTCTTCTGCCATGCTGAGCCATGGTCTTGTAACTCCTATAACTTCCATTATACATGTCCATGCATTTCTTAGCGTAAAATATGACTGCTTGAAAAATTCTCCATTAACGCTTCTCCTTAACTGAAAGTAGCTCCTCCATAAAGTAGAAGTTTTCAGCCAAATTTTATATTTAATACAGGATATTCATGTTTTAATTGAAAAAAGACAGCAGACATGCAAATTAAGGATGCTACAAACTGTTGGCTTCCAGCAACCAAACCCAAAGGCTTATGGGTTTGTACCACATGGCTTCAGACTTTTGATGAAAAGAAAACTTAGAAATATTTGAACAGCAATTTCATTTCCATTGGAACCTTCCAGGTGGAGAGAGAAGGGAAGGTTTCCTACCTAGCTCTGGAGAACTATGGGCGACTTTATAACACATAGGATCCAAACAAAACTTTGGATCTGAGCTCTGGGGAGAAACCAAACATGGTTAAACACCTAAATACAGCCATGATCCAGATTTAAGGAGTTCTGGCCACATGTAAGGTTTGGTTCTGATTTTATGGAGCTTAGAAGGAAAAAAATGAATCTGTGGCTGCTTCTGCTGTTCTTTGTTTGAAGGCCACCCCTCACTTGCTCACACATCTCAAGCACTTAGCTCTGGGCTGCATGGAGATGCCTCCAAACCTGTTAATTCATCATATCCCTCCCACCCCAGTGCTTTTACCCAGATCCCTCTCCTCCCCTCCTCACCCCTCCAATGCCACTTGCTCCTTCCTGGACACTGAGCCCTCCAGCTCTGATCTGTGTGTCCTCAGCACTCACCATAACTGCTTACGCAAACATGAACCACAGCCAGCCAAGCTTTCTGCTTAGTGACACAAGAGAGAGCAATTCCAGGACCTGCCTACTACAGAGGCAGCCAGCATAACAATACAAAAGCCATTTAGGATAAATTATTTACATTCACTGTCCTATACCTGCACTGAATGCTCAGTGACATTCCCCACAGGGCAAACAGCCTTAACAAACTCTTCCACTGCTCCAAAGAGCAAATTACACAGATGCTCAAAGCACGAGCAAATCCAACATCAAGCCATTAGACTTCCACATGTAAAGAAACTAATTCATGCATTTAGGTTTTACTCAAAAGAGTCAGGACTGCCTCCAAAACCATTAGGCAGCTTCCAAATTGATTCCATGTTAGAAAAGATGAATTCTACTGTCACTGGTGGTGTTAGCTATGAGTTACGCTATCTGGTTTCCTATGTGGGTTTGCAGGCATGCCAGATGAGAACAAGAGGATCATTAGGCCTTCCAGCTGTCAGTACACTTCACAAAAAGGCCAGACACTCGGGGTCCAATTTGCTTCTCTAACTTTGGTTCTTCTGCTGGCTGAACTCTGTAGAGGAAACATCTTTCCAAGCTGCATGCACAGAAGCACAGCTATACCTTAGCCACTGCTCCAACACAGCTACCAACAATTGTGTTTAAGATGCATGACCAGGTCTTCTAAGTACTACAAAATATAGGTAAGGAGGGAAACAGACCACATCTCGCTACATACTTAACCCAGCAAGACACATATAAATATTGTTTACAGGCAAGTTCCTTGTCTTCTGTATTTCGTCCTCTCTGCTGCTTAAACTTATCACATACTTGCTGTAAGAGTCGCAGCATACAATACCAGCAGCAGCTTTCCTCTAGAAAAACAATCTCTTCTCCATTCTGAAAATTAATAGTTCCTCATGCCATAATTATTATTACCTTCATAGTCAACGTATTTGAAGATCCAAAATCTTTTGCAAGCAGATGTCTGCCAGTACAGAATCAGAAAAAAAAAAAAAATCAAAACAGCTTACTGAGAGTAACTGTGTCATTGATCCTGAAACTGCAGAGCACTCTGTCAACATTACGGGCATGTCGAAATCCATTTCCTCTCACGACAACCTGAAACGACTCTGTAGCAAAAGAAACAGTAGATTATTGATACATAGCGAGGCAAAGAACAGTCATTTAGACAAGGCACATATGCCAAAATTTTTCACTCAAGACCCTTGAGCTAAGACTTGCAGTTTAACAATTTTTAGGTTTGAAAATTGTTAATAATTGGACTTCCATTCCATCTCTACCCAATTTCAATATGACTTTTTAGAAATAGTAAATAATACACAACAGAAAAATTTTAACTGAGCTGCTGTGTAAACATTAAGCTTCAGAGACACTGAGCTTTCGCCTCCCCAGCTTGACATTTTAAATGGCAGAAAGTTTTGGGTGAAGAAGGGCAAAGGTCATCTTTCCACGGAAAGGAAAAAAAAAACCACTGTTTCAGTGACAGATAACTTGAAGAAATTGAAGTGCTACTTTCCCAAGTGCAGGTAACTGCAAAATTGTATCAGTTGCCACGAGTTGTGTCACACCCTGCCCTACTACTGTACAATGACCACGAGTCCTTGACTGGACTTATGTGCATACGGTGACAGGGTATTTCATCAACTGATCAGCTTTCTGGTCTCTGGACAAAGGCTATGATCTCAAAGTTGGTGGGCATTTCCCCAAGTCTTCCTTGCTGCTATTTTTCCAGATCAACTCTACAAGGTCACCGCAAGCTGCAGTGCAAGCAGAAAGCTTCAAGAACAGTCACTTACACCTGAGCGCTGAAGTGAGCAGTCTTTTTTTTTTGAGTAAGCAGGGCTGAGCAACGAGATCATATCCTCACAAGTCTTTCGGACCACTCTCTACCATCCCTTGCTGCTCCAGCCACTTGAACTTAGTACTGGGAAAGGTTTATGAACTTCCTGCAGCCACCAGCATTAAGACTGCCTTGCAAGGCAAGCACCATTTCCAGACTTTCAGATTTTGAAACAGGGCCATAGTCCCAGAAAAGTTCTGGCAGCAGACATAGGGACTCAAACTCTGCAGTTCCCCACTGCAAAGGAAACAGCCCCCACAATTCCTGTTACTATCTAGGAGAGGCACTCAGATAATCCCCACTGATGTTTCACTGGTGAATGTGGTTTGAACACAAAATATTTCACCTTCCAAGACAACACAGTGCTTCACAAACACCACTCTGGTTTTAGAATTCCCAGGAGAAACAAGGAACCTAGTTTTTGCAGATTCAAAGCTTTCCCTTTGCATTTTACAGTCCCTATCTTTCATCTCCCTTAAGGACTCACACACTGTACTTGTCAAAAAAAAAAGCAGATTTGCTCTGGAATCTGGGCTCTCTTCCAGGTCCCACTTGTTTACAGCCAAGTTGCAAATCATCCCACCCCATCTAGCCAAGGAAGCTGCCTCACAGGCCCATTATGTGTTATCCAAGAGCATTTGGGAAGAACGGGGGAGAAGAGCTCTGTTCTGGAGTGTGGGGGCTGATGAATACTTAAGAGAAATCACAGAAGTCTCAACTGCTGGGGAATGAGAGTTCAAGTACAGTCAACGAACAGCATATCAATGATGTCAGATTAACCATGGGGATCCTTTCTCTGCTTGAGACTGAAATGACCAGATACAGTATGCACCCTGCATGTCTGTACTGATGCAAAACCAAATCATCAAGAAACTGCCATTTTAGAATTATGTGTTGCTGCTGAAATTCATGACTCAAGTGTATGGGACCACTCTGCAGTGCAAGCGTGGCCTCAGGGAACATGAAGCCCTCATGTTCTCTCCTTCCAAACAAACAAACCAAAAACCAACAAACCAAAACCACAAACAAAAAACACAAACAAAAAACGGCACCATCACTCTTCAAGGATGTGCACAGGAACAAGAAAACACAAGGCATCAGAGCTATACCTGCAAAAAATTGTTTAAAAAAGAAACAAATGTACATAGCTTTCATATTCAATGGCACTTGCATTAGTTTCAAAGTCCTAAGTGATTAAATTAGCTGCAGTTTGAGAGCAATGGATTATTTGCCCAGACTCCGAGATGGGGCCTTGAATTGAGCTTCTAAGTAACTGTTGGCATTTTTCAAGTTTAAAGTTGGTCCTCCTGTGAAGTACTGGCCAAATTCCAATACGAACAGTTTATATAAACCCCCTCTGCATTTCTTTCAGCTGGTTCTGCTGGATACAGCTGTACATTACTCCCACATTCTCATTAAGACACAATGAATGGGAGCAATAAGATAAATAAGCAACTGACAAGCATATTAGAAAGTGTTAAACACAGTTATAAGTGATGGTTATAAGTCATCTTCTGGCTTACAACATTACATAAGCATCATTGTTTATCACCTGTATAACTATGTAAATATATTTTTAAAAAATCTTTAAGTTTGTAAAGTGGCTCTGGATGTTCAGAAAATTTCATTTCCTTTCCCAAGCATTTATGGGACATTGCTGCACTATATCAGAGACCCACGACAACAACCATCCACTATGCTAAGGTAGAAAGAGCCCTGTTTTGGAGCCTTTTTAAAGAAAGGAACTGTTTAATTGGCCAGCAAAAATGAAAAACAGATCACTAATACTATAATTCATGTCAATGATACCATCCTGGCTTCAGAAAACAGAACTACCAGAGTGGCACGCATGGAATGCAAAACCGAGGCCTGGTTCTTATTGGGCACTTGGCCTGGTGTCTTCCTGCTGCTCGGAAAGGATGACTGCCTATATATGTTTAGGCATACAGGCAGTTCCTCTAGGAACAGGAGATGCAGGAAGGATGACTAAAGCAGCTGCTTTAGAAGTGAAAACAAAGAAGTAATGGTAACTAATTTTCCTATTTGGACTACCAATTTAAGAAAAAGGAAGATGCAGAACTTGTCAGGGACTCATCCTTCTCTACAAACCTCAGCTTTGCTCCCAACCTCTCTACTTTATGAGTTGTTACACATTCAACTAGCAGTTAGGATACACTTCATAAAACTCGAAGAATTCACAGGAAGCAGATGGAAGAGGCTAAAATGGTTCTCAAGTTTTATTCAAAAAAGACTGAGTTGGGCTGAATGCAGAAATGCTTGCCAGGACTTTAAAGCCACAGTGTAGGTGACACAATCATATTAGAACAAGCACACAAAGAGGGGGCACACTACAATTCACACAAGTCAGCTGAATAAAGTTTAAATTCTAGTCCCAGTCACTGTGTCAATACGAAATGCCTAAGAAATGTACAAAGACTCTTAGAAGCCTTTAGATCAAAGTGTGCTCTTTTGACTTCCTTGCTCGTTTCTTAAGAAGCACTTCCTTCAGCAGTCCTCAGAGGTGATGTATTTGCAAAACTCTAAATCTAGTCACAAAGTCTTATTTCCTGATTTGGTTTGTATTCTTGCAGCATATCTACTTCAAGTTTGGCACAGTCCAAGAAAGACAGACTCGTCTGAGTGAAACAGTTAAGCAGAACTGTCAAACTCAGGCCTTTTCTGTAAGAAAATCCCATTTGACATCATTTGGCAGAAGTGGGAAACATGCAAGCTACTGTGAGATGAAAAAGAAATTCACCCAAAAAAGCAAAGGATTTAGCTCCAGTTAATTAGTTCCCTTTGCACTCTCTGGCAATTAGAGATGGACAGAAAGATGTATTTTAGGCAACTTGAACAACGAGAACCTACATTTATACTTACCCCCTGCACATATACTGGAAGGCTCTGCCGCCAGAATTTCTATACAGGATTTCTTCAAAATCTAAAAGACAGACCAAATGTCATGAAGTATCTCAGACTCGTTCCTATAGAAACACAAATCTGAAAGTATAAAAGATAAAATGCATTTATTCTCACGTAAATGCTTAACTTAACATCGCACTTTGCATTCACGTCACAATTACGCCATCTTAGCTCATCACTTTAAACCAACCAGGTGTCACTGCTCTTCCACAGCAAGCTATTTCTGTGGAAGGAGGCAATGGAAGCCACCTCTCTGCTATGTCAGTACAAGCTTGCTTTGTCCATGGTACAAGTTATGATGTAGATTAGGATCTGTAACAACTAAGGCGCACTCTGAAGGGTTAGTGAGGCAATGCCATTGCCCTCCCTTTGCAGCCTCACCTCCTTCTCCAAAATTATTCTGAAGCCTAAAACTCAAAACAAAACAGCACAAGTTTAAGCTAAGCTGTTTACCTCCACATTAAAACATCCTAGGAAAATCTACATAGTCACTTCTCAAGTCGCAGCATAGGGGTTCCAACTTCTTACGTTTTTCATCTGATCTATGAGAGCACACCTGAGTGCATCCTCAAAGCTGCATGTGATTTCAAATCAAGATGTATAGATAACTGTTCTTTCCTTAAACCAAACTTAAATTAAGCAGTATGTCTTCATAAGGGTTGGCACTGCCTCTAACTGCTTTATGTGTAGACAGTGACTTACACAAATACTTCAGCATCAGGCTCGGCAGCCTGCTTGCAAGGTACGAGGACCGTGCTGGAGCTGGACATTGTTTATTCCCATACGGTGTTAAAATTGCTCAAGCTGTTGTTTGCATGCAGCAGCCTTTCAACTGCCCTGAAGACCAACTCAAATTCTTCACTGCACACAGTCAGCAAACTTGTGACAGTATCCGTAAGCCCCTGTGAGAACAGCGACAGCAACTGAGAGCTGTGGGTGTTCAGCACTGGGCTGAGCAGCCCCTAGACGAGCTAATACTGATCAAAATTTAGGTCAGCTCCAAGAGGCAAGTAAATGTCAGCCAAGCATCATGACTCAAATCCAACATGAAAATTATTTTCCCAACTTTAAATTGAAACATCTGTAAGGAAAGAACAGCAACCAATACAATAAATTCTGTAAGAAAAAGATAATCTGTTTTTTCTCCACAATCAGGGTGCTCTGCCTCAAATACCTAATCATGAAAGGTACAGACAGAGCCACAAATTCTTTCTTAAAAACTTTAAAACAAGAGTTCAAGTTACTTAGAAGCAGGGCTGGTAAAGACTGAAAGAGCACCAAGGGACTGAAGGAACCAGGACCATCTGAGCTGCTGGCAGCCTGACAAGTGAGGAGAAAGATTTGCAGGAATAAGGTCATACAGGAACTGTAAAGTGAAAGAAAGAAAAAAAAAAAGAAAGAGAAAGTCAACAGCTGAGAACAGAACTGAAAAGCACTAGAAGAATTTGAAAGGCAGGAGAAAGAAGACACACAAAAAATAGAGAGGACTCTAAGAAACACTATTCCAACGTATCCATCTGTAGCTATCATCCATCTCCTGTCAGTCCTCTACTACCTGCCCCCTTACTCATTCCAGGTTCTGCTTCTCTGAAAATACAGTATTTTTCCTCTTAAATTGACTGCTGGAGCTAATGAGCACAAGTAAGAGTTTTGGGGTTTTTTTGCCAAGTATTTTTCCTCTCCACTGAAAAATGGCATCTTTCCACATTTTTCCAAATACCCCCTTAGATTCTGTTCCCCCCTCCCTCAGCATCCCCAAGCACCTTAATATATATTTCTTCTCCTTATTGCCTTTCAGCAATAAAGTGAAAGAGAATAGGCAAACGAGTCTGAGAACAAATGATTGAAAAATACAATACTTTGATTTAAAAAAAAAATAAACCGAACAACCAAGTAAAATCTCACATGATTAAGTTTGAAATTCATGACTTCTATTCAGTCATTTGCAAACATTCATGCTGTAAGCCAGCTCAGATGGAGGGTGGAATAGCAGGTGTCTCAATTAGATGATGCAGAGCTCCCTTCCCTCCCTTCCAGTCCAATCCAATCCATTTACGTGACTATAAAAAGCTGGCCTTAATGGCTTTTTACAGTGCCAACCGCAACATTTATTTTGCTTTAGAATAAGAAGTTTCCAATGCTTCAAGCACCCACCCCAACTTAAAGTGAAAATCAGGCAGCAGTAACTATTGCAAAAGAATTTACTTATGTCTGTTCTTCATTATAAAAATACATTCAAAAAGAATTTCAACATGTTCATTGTAGAAGATTTCATCAAATCTGGTCTCTTATTTCCTGAGGACCGCACAGCCTTGTGTGCGCTGTAGGTGCATTTCATTCACTGCTGTCTGGCTCCCCAGGAAAGCAAAATAACATGCAAGAGTGGTGATGCAATCTCCCAGCTGAGCGCCTATAAACTGCTCCACCAGCATACACGGAGAGCCGACCCCACATCCTCATTTTCCTAAGGAGGACTACAACAGTTCTGGTTTACTTGGTAAGTAGCTGCAGGCTTCAAGGCAGCTTGCCTTGGCATCCACGCAGAAAAGCACTTGAAGCAAGTGCTCACCCTTGGTGAGGAAGCATCCCATTGTCTTTAGCAGCATACGCTTAATGACCAAGCTCAGATTCCCAAATCAGTCTTCTGTTGTACTCTACAGGGCTCCAATTACGCTCCAGCTTCACACAAGCTCCTGCGAGGATCTCTGGTTAATATTTGTTGACATGCCAAATAAAAAATGCAACCCATGGCTTCATTTGTCACAGTTATCTCTGTCAGGACAGAACTGAATTTAGCACTACCTGTGACTAATTTAGCTTTCTGCCAGGCACCACATTCAAGGCCAAGAGCCAGGAGAGGCCCTGTGGGTCACCCAGGCCATTTCAGAAACAAAGGGAAGAAGCAGAGAAAAATTCTGCAGCTGCTGGAAGCTTCCATTTGGTATTCTGGTCCACAAGCGTGCAGACAGATTACTTCACCACAGCAGCTGCATATTTGTTATAAATTTTTTTTCCAACAAATTTGGGAATGCTAATTAGCAAACAGGATGCTGAAGTTTAATAGAAGGTTACTGCCTAATCTGTGTTAATGTAAATGACCTACAGTCTGAGGCTAGATACTCATTATCAAACTCTGCTGAATTACTAAATAACTGTCTGTTGCCAATTATAAAACAGTAATTTATTTATGAAGTGTTTCCTGTCCAATAATATCTGTATGAGCTAAGTAAAATAAATACATTTAAGTCCTTTTTAAAGATGCATTTGGGAGAAGAAAGAAGGAGAAAGCCTGATCATATATCACTAAAACTAATGAGAAACACTTTGTTTTTCTCATTACTTCTTATATAATTGAGGCTGGGGGTTCACATCCTCTACTTTAGATGAGTAAGGTAGCTACACAAGACTATAGAGACTGGAGTTGTTGACTTTCTTTGGCCTACATAGAAAGCGTGGCTCTGACAGAAGACAGATTCAGAAGATCTATGTGAAGCTCCGGCTCTGAATTGCCCACTGGAGATCCCATCCATCCTTACTGGCCGCAGAAGCTGACAGAGCCCGGCTTGCTGACCCTGGGCAGTGTACGCGTACAGCTCAGACTAGAGGTTTACACTAAGACAGACAGCTGACTTAGTCGTTTTGTGTACATCACAGATTTTGCACATACAGGACGTGTCTTGCAAAGGAAGTAACTTTCATGTCTCTCTCCCATTCATGGGGTCTCAGCCCCTCTCCCTGCAACAGGGGACATACAGTCTATAAAGCTATTTGCAAGCCAAGTTTGAACAGCTAGCTCAGAATGAGAACGTAAAAGCATCACCACACTTTTCTCATCCTTTGTCTATTAGATGCTCACATCACGTTCTTACAAAAGTAACCATGCTACACATATCCAGCACTGCAGTTCATCCCAGAAAACATTTGTATAACAGAAGCATTCAGTGACAGTATATTTCCAAGCTAGAATTTCTTGGGGTGAAGGAGTACATTAAACTGTCACATCAGTTCTAAAAGCTGAGGCAAGACCTGGAAAATATTGAGCATAGGTGGACACCATTGTGAGGTGGCCCAAAAAGAGTATGCAGGAAATTAAACTTTTTAAAAGGACGAATCACTTGCACAATTTATACAGATAGGAGACAAACTAGCTCATACTACCTCATTTCTTACACATCGCAACTGCTTCATGAGGCTTCCTGCAGCTCACTCGAGAATCCTTTCTAAGGGACCCATGATTACATCTCCATTTGAGATAAGCTCCAAGCTACGTGCCATTGCTTAACACACAGCAAGGATCAAGGAGTATCCTTGTTACAAGCGACTGCTCTTTCAGTTTCTCTTAAAGACTCAAAGCAAAGAAATGACAGGCTCCCATCCCGATTTTCATGTTGCTTCATGTTTCATTGCCTCTAGCACTCCTACCAAAGACCTCTCGAGCAGTAGATGAAGTTGAGTTTCAGGTTCTCCTTCTAAAACTTGCTCCATCTGCTTTAAATTGACAGGTTATGAACTGCAGAAATTTTTTCACAGCAAAGAAAAATTTAATAAATTAATTCAGTTCCCTCCATTTGTTTCCAGGCTTACAGCAATCAGATGTCTGTTTCTCTGCTAGATTCTTCCCTCATAACAAACTCAAAATCCCCACTAAGCATGGAGGAAGCTGAAGTTTTAGCAGTGGCTTTTTCACAATGAGGGAAGCAAAGGAATTGATTTGCTTAAAAGAAAAGTCACATTGGAACTCTCAGGAGCAAAAGGACCAAAACCTACAGTACACAGTATACCTTTAGCTCCCACTTCAAGAATTGTGTTTTTAAGCATGACTTCAGCATGGGACTATATTTTCAGCTCATTTCAGCACAGCCTCCAGAGCCCAGCCTGAATAGCTTGGTGGTGTTCAGTGGGAGACAGTCCTCAGAAAGCATTCAGCAGATCTCCCTGCAGCTGCTAAGTCAAAACTTGCTGGCTCCCACACAAAAGGGCGGGCAGGTGTACTGAAACATCTGCAAACCCATCACCCTGACAGTCTTTGCTCAGCAGATCGAGAGGCCAGATTCAAGCTCAACCACCCCCAGCTCCCACCCTCTTCCTCATTCCAGAGGGACTTCTAAGTCTACTGCCTCTGTACACACAGAGGGGCGAAAGAGAGCTACTCCTCAGGACAAGGGGAGGAGGGAAGGCTCAGGCACCTCAACAGGAATTCACGGCAGTTCATGCCACATCACTGCAGACCAGAATAAACCCATGTCTTCACATCTCTAGAGTGATTTCAAGCACTAATTTCCCCTAAGCTCATCATTTTATCCTTTCTTCCCCTGCTGTATCACATACCAACCATCAGCTAGTAGCCTAACCAATCGCCTCGACACATGGCTGAGCATCCTTGCTGTACTTATTCCTACATAGGAATTGAAAGAAGCTTCCAAATCTCATGGACCTTTTAACATTAAAATGCTTTCCTGTGAACACAACTGCTCTGTTTGCTTGAGGAACACAGAGATGTTTTGCAAGGCTAAGAAAAGAAGGAATGAGGGAGCTTCTTTTCTGGCTAGAACACAAGCCTACAGATTCTTTGTTATTCTATGAAATGATTGATGTCCTTCTTGCCATTCCTTTTACACACCTCCTTTCTACCCAGCCTATTGCAATCACCCCAATCAAATGCAAGTGATCAGATCACAGATTCATTGCTGTACAATTACATACACCTGCTTGTGACCCTCCTTCTAGGGCTGTTCAACCTTGCACCAGACAGCTGAAGCAGTTCTTGACTAGGTTCCTGAAGGCTGAAGTTGTCCCACTGTGTTCAGCCTAACTGGAAAAGGAGTCAGAACTGCTTCTGGAATTCATTAAAAACAGCTGCAAAGGGAATGCAGGGCTGGGAAGCAAACTAGGGGGTTTTGTTTTGTTGCTTTCTTAAATGACATGCAACACCTGATTGTCCAAGAGAATTGAGGCTGTAGGCCCATGCTTGGGCAGAGCCAAGAAAACCAATAAGCAAGGGATTGTACTCTGTCTACATGTGAGAGCACCAGGGAAAATAGTGCCAGTGCTGAGGGAACATTTTTTCTCCGTACTACATGGTTGGAATGGTGTGTAACCACTGTTAAACAGAGAAATCTGAGAACCCCCGCCTTGGTGAACCTACCGTCCCCAGCTTCAAGTTGTATATTTCTCCTGTGTTTTATCAACTAAAAAGCCTATTCAAAATGAACAAAACATACTCTTAAAAGGATTTCCCATCCTTCTTTGTAGCCATGTGAAGCAATCTAATTAGAACAGTTACAAGATATAACTGAGCAAAAAGAACAGAATAATACTTAAAACTTCCTGAAAACATACTGTTTCTTAGCAAATGCTTGCACATTTTACAATTAAAATGAAAATGGGACACGTATCCTCTCATATATTGCCTTTCCTGCTCAGTCAAGGGAAGTGTTGATCCTAGGTGACAGTGTATTAGGCTGCTCCAAGTTTTAGAGCTAGAAATAGAGATGCCTCATGAGGCACCCTTATTTGCCAGTAAAGATCATGGAGCCATTTCCATGACTTGTATGAAAGTTATAGGACAGGCATCAATCCGGGTCCCTCCCCCTGTCAGCTGAACTACTAGCTCTTATCCCAGCCCCTCAGGAACAGGCCAGCTTTTACATGCTGCACCCAACCCCTAGAGAAAATGCCAGGAGTTGATCAATCTAAATCAGGAAACCTAGGTCTGCAGAGGAAAAAAGTAGGCCATTTGTCAGGATGCCAAATGTAAGAAAGCAGATTTTTTTGTGATTTTGTCATACGTAGCAGGATCCTTTCCCCCACTCTAAACAGGTGGGCAGTGCAGCACATCCATCGGGACAGAAAGGAAGATAATCAAGCAGAAAGATGGGGATCAAAGAGTGCCCTCATCCTTAATATAGAATGTGCACAACACATCTCTGCTGTCCCTGTCGCAGCCATTTAATAAAATGTCATCATGTCCCTAGTCCATTCAGTCAGTTACCTTCCATCAAGGAGGGAGACATATAAAGATAATATTTGGGCTCAAAGTTTCCTGTACTGTGACCTATTGATAAACTCCACCTTGAAGTAACAGTATCAGTACAAAGATCAGTTTCTTTGGACCAAATGTTTAAGTGATTTATGAGCACAGGAAAACTAAGCTTCAACTGTACAAGTTAACACAGACTAACATGCACACATACAAACACATGATTAAAAATACTTACAGAGTCTATGATCCCCTGAAGGGCTTCAAAACCGTCATTCACTGGAAAGACATGATCTTTGCTGTCGGCAATTCTAGCCAGCTGACAGAGTGGTAAAAGTAAATAAAACAGAAATGCGAAGAATGAGATAAATTGGCCAGAAAGCAGCAAATTAAGACTTCTCTAGATACATCCACTTGCAAGTAAAAAAAAACAACAACCCAAACAAAAAAAACCCAAACAAATACTCTAGGTACTCCGTATGGATTGCTAGTGCATTATAGTTCATCAAGTATTGAAAAATTTTTCTCTTTACCCTGACTGATTTTAGAAAGCTCTGTATCAGGAATCAGAAAAGGCTTCCCCTTCTTGTCTGAAGACAAGACAGAACATGACTTTCACTGATGCCCAGAGCCTAATGATCTTTATTGCAAAAATTGTCTCCCACATGACTGTAAATCACCCAGCACAGTAATTCCCCAACCAAAATAGGCTACAGCATCATGACAGACCACTAATGCAGCAAAACATTTCAGCACATACATCATTTAAACCAAGGAACTAAGGAAAACGATTCCATATATAGAGAAGATTAATGCAAGTTATACCCCATCTGGAGATATAGGCCTGATTCACCTTTCCTGTCAGGACAGAGGTTTGACTATTTTTCCTAGTGTCAGACATTAGAGAGCCAAGAAGAAGAAACAGGGAGCTAAAACGAGATTTTTTCTGCCTGGAAGGGAAAATGTAGCAGAAGAGCATTTGGAAGTCTACATGACAAGGAAAAGGGCCATCCATGAGGAGGTGGTAAGACAAGGGGAACCAGGAAATGACCTGCAAAGAGTTACATGCAGGTTCACTTGTCTATAGCATGCTAAGGGTTAAGGCAAAAATATAGGCCCAGTTCAGAAGTAATGAGCTCTCCATGCATCTGCTGGAGCAGAATCAAGTTTTACTGCTGCAAGGCCAACGTTTGTTATAGCAATTCTCTCCCATGGCAGAGGTAACATCAACCCAGCAGGCCTCTTTGGCGTTTCCTGTAGCATTGCAAATTGGAGGCAGCAGACTAGCCACACATTCCTCCCTAAACCCCAGTGGCTCCACCTTTCCAGCTCATGTCACTCAGAACTCCCACTTCTCAAGCAAAACACCAAACTGCCAACCTCCTGGTTTGTATCCAGAGAAATACTCCAGGCAACTTTCCCCTGTCTGCTCCAAGAAGGGTAGTAAAGCAGCTTACTGCTTGTTGGCCAAGGTACAGCAGCTTCTGTAAACCAGGATGTTTACAGTTTCCTCAACCCGTTCCCCATAGTCCTCCTCCCAGTGCATTCTGGCATTCAGACACAGTCATCCAATTCCAGTTAATTTCTTCAGCATCTAAATGGCTTCAAGTAGCAGCTGTCTTTGAGGTTTGCTACTCCAGATCTAGTCTCTTTGCCATTTTTATTCCCTCTTCACTTTTTCTATAACTTACCCTGGATTACACTAGTCTCTGGGTTTGATTCCAAGGAGATTATTCTAAACCAAGTTTGTTTTGACTCCTTTTTGAATCAGTGTTTGAAGCTTTGTTAGAAAGCTGAAAACCTGAAAAAGTTCTACACAATTAACTATTTCAGCACTCCACTTAGGGGCTGTATAAATGTTTTACTCATGTTAGAAAAATATAATGTCAACTGTCACACTTGGTGTGAAATCTAATTCATGGACATATTAACATTCATGTGATAAATTTAGAAGTCAGACTATCAAATGGGAAAACACTGTAAAAATATTACTGTCACTAATAAAGCTGTTTGCTTTTTACAGCATAGTTTTCCTGTGAAAGAAAAGCTGTACGCAAACTGAAACATTATATGGCAATACTTGAATTTTATGGAAAAAAAAAATAAAAATCCACAACCTCCTTCTGCCTACAGCTTAAGCCAGACTGATTTGATACTCTTCATGTGTGTTTTCCTCTGCTTTTGTCCACCATTAGCAAGAGTCACTGTGGCGTGCAGACAGAGGAACAGCTCTCCACATATGGATATTTAGACAGAAAGGGGCTGAAACCCAATAGCCAGACCAAGACACCTCAGGCATCACTTTAGACAGTCAACACAAGGAGAGGAAGACCACTTGAGAAGTCTTGAGAAAGTGATTCAGGAGCATGTGCCTGTGTTCAACGTGTGCCTTTGCCAAGTACCTCAGTAAACACGAGTGCCTCATTTACCTGGGTCTCATTGAAGTCTTTCACACCAACACAATATACTGTTGCTCCCAGGTCACGTGACCGATTAGCCTGGACAAGGAAAGGTAGAGGGACATGAATCCAAATGTGATGGGATGCAGGTTTCTGAAAAGTCTTAATCATAAATTTAGTCTTTCTCTGTAAAATGAGCAATGGGGGGGACTTACTGCAAAAGAGCTTTAAAAGCTTTCCTCGCTGATTCTGCAAAACTAGGTTTTATCTGCTACTAGAGTAGCTATTTGTTTAGTAAAGCAAATCCCAAGTTATTTAGTGGGTTTTTTAAACCTAATTAGCTCACCTTCCCAGCTACTCCATCTTCCTAACATTTGTCTGTCCAACAGATGTAAGACAGACTAAATCCATTTTCTTTTCATCATTTAGGACATATCCCAGTATAGCAGTAACCTAAAACATTTTGCTGTTTTCTATTTCAGATGTGTGCCTGGACTCATGATACCCGTAGGTGAAGAGACATTTTATTCCATCTCCTACAGAACTGTACTGATCCGACTATTTACACAGCATCTCAACTAATAAAAGGAGAACATCCACAGATTTGATTTTTCCAGGTTATTTCATTGACATGCAGATGTAGTTGCATTGACTATTCAAAAAGCAACTGTATTAAATGCTGTTGCCTCTGTAAGAATGAATGAAATAATTTAATCATATTTCATTACAACAGGAAGACTTGACCAAAAACCTATTCCCAGAAAAGATGGTAGCAAGTCAGATTATATCAGAAGACTGTAGCAGTTCAAATTGTTCAATAGCAAAGTGCTTTACAAGAAAAGCATCATTGGAGTTTTATACTGAGAAACTTAAACCCAAACAACTGAAGCAACTCACAGCATAAAAGCTGAGTTCCTTTTAAAAGGACCTCCCTTTTACTAGCTCACTGGCTGTTTCTCTCCAAACCAACACAAATATAACACTCCTGACCTCTCAACTTATTCTTTCACCTCTAAAAACAAACTTGTTTTTCTTGTGGATTTTTGATTTCAGAAGGGAAGAAAAGATGTACAGTGAGGACCAGAACTCTTGATTCATTACATTTGTTTGTGCTGTAGCAATATTTGTTTTATTCTGCAAAACCATTCTTTTTGTTGTTATTGGATTTAAAGCTGCACTTTGGACAGATTGAGAAGAAAAAAAGAAATCTGTCCACAGCAAATTCATGTAACAATACCATGTTCCAAGTTTAGGTCATCTTAAATTTGTTTGACTGACAAGTGAAAATTGGTTCAGCTCTTCAGAGGTGACTATCAAAAGGACGTCAGCAAAAACACTATACAGCAAAGCTTGCAAGTGCTCAACCTAGTGTTTAGCTAATATTTTGCATAACACACTAATTTAACAAGGGTGTTGAAAACACATGATTGAATCTTGGAAATATTTGTGGAAACTTTGGATTTGATCCTCTGAAATGAACAACAATCACCCTCTTTTTGCAGTCTTCACTTTTTGTGAAAGAAGAAAAGTCTAAGTGAGAAGATCCAGGTATTTCCCAGAACAATCCAGCAAATACTGAAACTTTTCAGCTGTAAAATATTCCTTCCTCCAAATTTTTTTTTATTTTTTTAACTGGAAGTTTAAATACCTCTCCTTTCCCATGAACAGTCTCAGTTTTGATGAGTCAGAAGCATTGCTACTGTTAATGTTTATCCTTAAGAACCATCTTAAGATGATTCTTAAGAATACCAAAGTGAAGTTCTGTCACTAGGGAAAAACGTTTTCCCTATCTTTTGCCTTCAAAGCAGCAAGCCCAGACATTTCACTCTCTCCCTGGCTAAAAACGTGTAAGACACTTACCTCCCTCTCAGAGTAGAAAAATAGGTCTTCATGGAGTTCTCCATCTGTCAATGCAATGATGACACTTGCAGTTCTGTAACCTAAATACACAATCTTTTTTAGTTTCTTGTTTGAGTTGTATTTGTTAATCTAGCCTAGAAAACATCCTGCTAGAAACCTGTCAGCACACTTAAAGGGTCAGAAACAATGGGCTTCAAGCCCTAACCTCCCTCCAGCCAACCACTTCTCAGAAGACTTGAATTTCTGCATACTTTTTAACACTTGGACACCTGCCTTCAATACCAGTTTTATACTACTCTTCTGATGTGCCAGTGATTTTTAACTGACAGCCCCTTCTATTTCAATATTTCAGACCAGTAGATTAGACCGCAGCCATCAAGAAAACAAGGTGTTCCTAGTTATTTCCTGATTTTGTAATGCTGTCAATTCAAGAAATCCAGAGATATTTTTTTCAGCTTGTGATAAAAAGCACAGCTGGGATATGGTAGGAAAATGGCCTAAAATACATAACATATTTCAGCAACATAGTTAAACCTTCCAGTCTTCCCCTTGTATTGATTATAGCTTGGGGTTTACAAGTTTGTACTACTTTTCAGGAGTGGTCAAATAGAATTAATTCATATTTCTGACAAGAGACTTGCTACGGATCTGAAGGAGTTCTGTAGGTACATCTTGCACAAACACTGTTACAGAAAGATAAAGGCTAAATATATCAAGGCATGTAAATTATTGACCTTTACATTATTCAGCCATCTAGGGCATTTTCCTGCCATTACCAGTAGCTATGTCTTTAACAAGCTTCTGCCAAAGAGATAAAAATCCAAACAAGTAACTTCTTTAATTACTACAGAATAGAGAACCGACACCTAATTTTCTTGGTGGTACTTAGAAATCCCCAATTTTAAATAATGTGGTAATAATGCAACAAGAAAGTTGAGTGCCTGACGAACAGTAAGCAACACTCAGAGCCATTCCTGTTGCAGATGCCTAACTCAAGTGCCTAGGTGCTTCCTGTAGGAAATGGAGAAAAGTGAGCACTTCTTGTACAAATGCAGGAGCCCAAATGACCTCAGAGATGCCTTTCTCCCTCCACTGGCTACTGCAGCAGCCTTTGGATCTACTGTAGGTTGTAGAGGCACTCTTTAGTGGAACAAGGACAAACAAAGGGCAACATTCAGACTTGAGGACCCAGCTGGCCACTGCTTCTTGCAAATGACAGCAACCTGTTTACATGTAGTACATATACTAGCATATAAAAAGCATTATCAATCCCAAATCAAATGGTTCTAGCTATCTATTCCATTCTGCTGCAGTCATATTTTACAGGTGAGCCGCAAAGCTGTGTGGACGTGGTCACTACTTCATTTTATTCACAAGTGGCCCTGCAAAACCATTAGGACTGGCTTTGTACTGAAATATCTGGTTGCCTGGGTTTTGGCTTCCAAGAAGATTGTTTATATTTCTACTTCAGGCTTTACAGTGCAGAGATCTTTTATATTAATTGCAAGGAAGGAAAGGACAAACATTTTTGCAATTCTCTGCACTTACTATTGGATTTAGTACCTGCTCAATGAAAAAACTTCTACCTACCAGCATCTCCATATACTCATGTTTCAGAAGGAAGAAGAAATGGTTACCTGAGTCTTCAAGCAAAAAGAACAAAATAAGGTACCAGACAGTTTTGATAAAAGAGTAGGCACCTTCAGTTAGCCTGGCTTCTCATTTCTAGCCTGAAGCACATTCATTCTAGCTCCGGATCTTTAAAGCTCCACCTGTTCTTTTTCCTTTTCAGGGACAACTAGCCCAAAGAGCATTGCATTCGTGTAAGAATAGGAGCCACCTCCCACCTTTCCCACAGTGAAGCTGCATTTCAAATCTATGAAAGTCATAAGTCAAAAAGAAAGAGAAAAAAAGAATTCAATGGATGAAGAAAGTGTCTCACCATGAACATTTTCATAGTAAATCTGTTCACTTGCCTGAAATTAAATCAAAATATTATTAGCAATAAATGAATACTAATACTTTGTGCACATCTACACATGCACCAGAAAGAAAGAGAAGACGGCAGTGAGGTTGTCATGTTTGTAGTCCACACATAACCTCTGCTTTCAGAGATATCTGCTTCATGGAACAAGTTTCTTGCCTATGGTTCTGATTGCGTTACTTCAGTGTCTTATCTAAAGCATAACTCAAGTCCGACCAAGAATAATGTAGTCTCCCACTATTATGCTATCTGAAAATCACATTCACCTTCCACCTTGAGAAATGTCCTAGGTCCATTGATAAATATTCACCAGCACCTCTAGATCAGCTACTCCAATTGCAAATAAACAAACTGCAGGGAGATATTCTTATGCTTCTGTCTCCCATTTGATCTATGCTCAAGCATATTCTGCAAGGTAGAAAGGCAAAGGCTTCAGTGTGCATCAATTTAAAATTAAGAAGTAGGCCACCCTGACCACACTTGACTTATTAATTTCATTTCTGTTCTGAATTTAAATTTGGGGGTTCTGGACTGCAAAGTTTCTGAAGTCACCACACTCTGGGACTTGGTTTTGGACTCCTAGTTAAGAGCCAGCATCTCCGTCAGGTCATCTGAATTTTTGTTGTGTGTTCACATGCATTTTCAATAGGCAGGCAGTTCCACAATCCTCATAAATGCATGTGTAGTACAGAAGTGGGAGGGGTTCAGGAGTTCAGGTTTAGAGAAAATCCTGAGCTTGTAAAACAAACAGATGGCCAGAGCAAACAATAACTTTTGGGCAGCATTATTAGTCCACCAGTGAGAACATGCTAGAGCCATGGCCTCAGCTCCCACTCAACTCTAACAAGCCTACTACAGCACCCATGTGCTGCTCTGGGCAGCTTTCCACTCTTTGTGAACGTGGTTGGTTCCCTGTGGGACTGCAGTGCCAGAGCCTTCTGCCTTGTCCTAAGCTGAA
Source organism: Microhierax caerulescens (assembly GCA_035590215.1). Taxonomy (NCBI): domain Eukaryota; kingdom Metazoa; phylum Chordata; class Aves; order Falconiformes; family Falconidae; genus Microhierax; species Microhierax caerulescens. Next base: position 5,518,657 of record JAVJGJ010000038.1, on the reverse strand, counting down.
AAAGCTGCTCCCCCCATAAAAGTTGAAGGCAAAAGAAAAGCAGTAGGTTTTGCAGCTCCCTTTTACCAGCTCCAACACAGAGTGTGTACACTTCAGTGTGTCTATTGCATAGAAGGGAAATAGTCCCACTTCCGTACTAGACAATTATTTACCAGATTCATTTGTTTAACATTTCCTGAGGAGCACCCAGACACAGTTTAAAGGCACTATAGCATGCAACTAGTTACCCTTTCAAATCCTTCATGCATGTATGTGTCACCTCCTGGAAGGACTTTCTGCAGCTCTTCTAGACCCTGACGTATCTGTTCCCTGAAATAAATGCAGATGCACTGTTAGATCCAAGATCAAATTTATCAGGAGCTGATATCCAGGTGAAGAGATGCATGGTAGAACCAGATACAGAGAGGGGAAAAGACTTAAGCTAGTGTTTATATCGGCTAAGGTAATGTCTGGGTAGATGCCCTTCTAAGGATGTGGAAAACAGAGCAGTTGGGCTGCCAGTGTTCCCACAGCCTGGGGAAAGCATCACAACAGCAGCATCTCCCACGTCAATATCCATACATTTCTTTCTAAATACATATTCCCTGTGTAACCCTTGTCAAACCTTTGATGCAGAGCAGCTCGCTTGCACCTGGCTCACTCCTCACTTAGGCTCTCTTGACATACAAATGTAATCAAACATCCACAAAAAAATGAACCAATCTCAAACCATCCTGGCAATTCCAATTTATTTGGACATTACACCTTCAGTTCCTGCTCAAACTGACTTTAAGATTAAAGCCTTTCCCAATAGTTTATTACAATTCAGGGTATCTGTTTCAATCTTTTTAGAAATCCCAGGCACAATGACAGATCAACTGCAGGCTAAACGGATGGACATCCCTTTGTTGTTCCATTGAGTTGCAGGCACCAAACTCTGGAAGCCCAGTACAGGCCAGGAGCCTTTAATACCAAGGTAACACCCCGCAATGTGTGGGGTGTATCTCTGAGCTAACTATAAAAACTCCATGGGAAACCGATGAAGTCACTGCAATTCAGGACCACGTTGACATTGTAAGACTGAACGCTAGAAGGCAAGTTTTGTCCCTGCATTTTTTAACTACCTCAGAAAATCCAGTTTGTGTGATCACAACTCTATCTCATGTTAGTGAGGCTGACTGCAGCAGGGCACCAACCTTATCCAGTCTCCAGAGAGGTAACTCCCACGGGGGGGGGGGAAGTATTTGCTTTTGCAGTAGGTTTAATTATCAAACTTTCAAGAACTCATTCTGTACCTGTGATATCCCAAACTAGTGAGACATGGAGCTTGTATATCATATGTGGGCTAGGGACAGACATTTCCTCCATTCAGCTACCCATGCACATACCAAGCTGAATATAAAATAAAGACCATTTCCTGTGATCAGAACTATTTTTTCAAACATAAGCACTGAAATTTTGAAATATACAACAAAAGCTTTTAAAATATGTCAATCCAATCCCATTAGAAGCACAATTTTTCCAAAAGGGGTATTAAGCACCCATAATCTTCATGTTCAGATGCTGATACACCACATGGAGACATGAGCAAGGTAGAAGAGGTTTTGCCACTACTCTAGCTTCCCAGTTAAGAAAGACCAATGTTAACTAAAGCCCACACCTTGTTTGTCAGTCCTTCCGTAAAAAAACAGCAGTTCTCCAGTCAGCTGGCTTTTAGACTAGTACCATATCAATATCCTGTTCCCAGTTAACATTTCTAGGACAGCTGGATAAATACAAAATACATTTCCACATGGGAAACACTGAAGTCTTATAGCTTAGAGCCTTAACAGACTAGCGATCTTTGCAATGAGGTGTGCTCACAGGGTGGGAGACAGAAAGAGCCAGGGAACAGGTTCTCCTCTGGCCCCAAGTTCATTCTCTTTATACTTATTGTTGCAGTAAGTGGCAAGAGACGCTTAGGCTGGCTGGGTTTAATGACATTTTTCATGGTTGGTATTTATGTGGACTGCTCTTTAGGAAAGCGGCCAGTTTCCTATTCATTCCTCTATAGTATGTTCTGGTATGCAATTTCATAGACATCCAATATGTAAAACACATGCTGACTTATACAGTCTTCACATGTGTTACATATATTTTTGCTCCACGTGGCAATGAAGTTAACAGAGGAAGCAAGAGCGATTAAAGAATCTCATCCAGGTCTCCTTGAAGTCCGAGTAAAAAAAAAAAAACAAAACATCCCATAGATTTTACTGTGATTAACTTAGGGATCTACAGGGACATGACAGGAACATGCTTCAGAAACATGGCAATCAAACCAGCACTGCCAGAAAATATACATGCTTGCAATCCACCCTAAACACTGTCTGTCTAGAACATACCTTCCAACCTCCAAAGAAATCATGTCCACCTCTACCTCAAGAGTATGGATATCACCTACAGCTTTCAATTTTATTTTTATGGGAAGGGAGTTTCACCTATTTGTTTGCAGAAGAAACTCCCTAAGGATGTTTCAAAGGCAGTAAGGCTCTTGTTGTCTGGCAAAAGCCTGAAAATCTGTGGAAGGCAGACTCGCTCAATGAAAGCAGCTTGAGTCAAAACCCTAATTGCTAGCAGAAACACATTTAGAAGTTCAAATTAAGAAGGCAACCTCTGCCTTAAGAGACCTTAACGCATTCTAGCAGAACAAGTGTCACATGTGAAAACAGGCAGGCAATTCAAACAAATTCAGAAGCACAAAGGTGTCACAACACTGCTCACAGTGGACTGGAAATCATTGAGCAAGGAAGGTGAAAAGCTACAAGGACACAAAAGCTGCTGCGCACCTTTAAACCTCTTCTTACCTGTCTTCTGTTAACCTCATTAGAATTGTCCCTCTAGTTGAAAAAACAATGAAGGACATCCTCAGCTGAGGGCTGGAGAAGGAGAGGAAAAAAAGTGAATTATTCTGGTGGTCCGGACCAGAGCTTACCTTATGCTTAACACCAAACACACAGATTGCTATCTATATTACCACAGAATCAAAGAACGGCTGGATCAGAAGGACCTTAAAGATCATCTAGATCCAACCCCTGCCATGGGCAGGGACACCTTCCACTGGACCAGGTTGCTCAAATCCCCACCCAGCCTGGTCCTGAACATTTCTAGGGATTGTAACTCCACAGGACGAAAGACAAGACTAAGCAGCAAAAGGCGCTTTGTCTTTGGCCTTCCCAGTCAAGGCAAACCATGAGGATTCCTTCTGAAAGATGTAAATAGCACTTGCATCATGACCTTAGGACTGCTAAATCAAGAAAGGCTTAAGTACATCCTGGTATCATTGTGGAGACAAAAGAAGGCCAATTTTGTTTATCATAACACATTCCACCCACGGGCCTGGGGGATTTTTCACCCAGTCTGAAGTCACACAAGGGCCTGAAAGCTACAGCCTAAGGCCTCTCCCTGCAGACCCAAACTCCTGTACCACAGGCAGTAGCCAGCCATCTCAGAAACAAGTGGATTCCCTTCCCACAAAAATATAATTTGATTCATGGAAGTCAGGCAGGAAAACAGGAAAACAGTTAGCTTATCTACTCCTGCATGACAGAAAATGGGGGAAAAGCAGTCAATGGGACAACGTGAGAAAAGCATTAAGAAGTCTCTCTCCCTCAAGTCCCCTGGTGGGAAGCAGCATGTGCTACTTGACTGTGACTGAGAGTATGTCTCCTAGCCGCTGGCACACACAGCCCTCCTCGTTTGCTTATCTGCAAAGCAGCGATTCTTACCTTATGAACTTGCGGGCCAAATGTTCCACAAAATGGTATATTTCATTCCAATGGTGCAGGACACTTCCCGATCTAAGGGAACAATTATTACAGGAGATATTAGTTTAATTGCTGCTATTGTAGTTTTCCCAGCCTAATGTTTTGTTACACGTTGCTGAGCTAGTCATTCCTTTTTATTTTGTTTAACACTCACTGTCCACACTCTTTCTTTAAAGAGATATTAAATTGTAAATGACATTTCCTACTTAACTTTGAAAAGCAGGAATAATTTACACTCCATGCAAGTGTCTGAGGCTACACTTGGCAATAACATATGGCAGTTATGCTAGACCTTCAGCACAGCCTTAAACAAATAAATCCCGTGTGAGTGAAGACCTGTCTCTCTGCACAGTATTTTAGATTAATTCCACCAACTCACTTGCCATACCATTACGCAAAGCTTTTAGCTCAAGTGTATTTTGAGAATAAAATACAGTTGGAGGAACAGATTATTAAACTTCTCTACCACTGTGCTACAGACTACGAAAAGTAAAACACCTTACGTCTACATGCCAACTGTCCTGGCTAATTCTTTCACACCCCAGTTAAAGGCAAAACAATTTAATTTTGCATCTCAGAAGAATAAACCATGGACTATAATAGGATTTGATTATTCTTCTTTAGGCTCTAAGAACCAGGAAAAAATTAGGTTAATCAGCATCTTTCAGCATTAAATGCCCCTCCTGGTATAAAAACTTCTATGAACACTGGAATATTAATACTGGGAAAAAAATTCCTTCCTAGAACCAGAAAATAAATGTGTCATCACTTATTTAATCCACTGAATACAATTAAAAATATTTATAAAGGAAATAACCATTTTAGCTTTCATAGAAGCTTTACTGATCTGCAGCCTGAGGAAGAAAAGATGAGCATTTGAGAAGAGGTTTTTTTTTTTTTTTACTTCACAGAAAGAAAAAGCATCAGACTTGACTCTGTTCTACCTTAGATGTGAGAATACCAATGAACAACCATGAATAGATTCACCCAGGCACTGCACACCTGGCACCGCCAACCCCAGCCTGGCTACAAAGAGCATTACTTCACTTCCTTTAAGCACAGCAAGCATGCAAAACACATTGTGCAGGTCATACAAATGTCCTTCCATTCTCCCCACACCTGGTTTTTATTTGCAGCCATTCAGTAAAAACTTTGGCTTTACCCACTTGCTCCATGATAACTTAAGCCATTCTGTCTCTGTATGACCCCAATATAGCCAAAGACAATCTTAGATGACATGCAACGAGGACCCTTCCACAGGTACAAAGCATATAGTCCATCTGGAAAACCAGTGAATTCTCCAGCTCTCATTGCACAAAGGAGTTGATACCAAATGCACTTTAAAGACAACCTTATGGGCTCCTCAGTTTTGTCCATGATTCTAAGAGTCAGATTGCAGCGGAGACTTGATCATAAGCAAATGCTAACGGTGCTTCTGGGCTCTCTTTCCTTTCATCAGACTTGAAATCATTACTTGTTTTTCATGCAAATGGGTATTGGAGAGGACCAAAGAAACACCAGTAGCAAGCGTCTTGACAAACCGATTAAACCACACAGACACTGGGGAAATTGCTTAGAACCAATGAAGTGCAAGGTACACAAGTACTTGCTTTCAAACAAGAAACAACTCCCGCTGCATGCAAACCACAAACTGATAGAACACAGGCATGCAAAGCTCAGCCCAGGTGCAAATTCCTCTGAGATGTATGGAATAACTCTGAGACCCTGAATATGACAGGCACTCCACTCCCATCAATGCCAAACATCCCAATTAATTTCCAATAACTGGCCTGGAAAATAAGTATTTATTGTCTTTTACAGTGAGGTGTAAAAGAAACACTTGACTTTATAGCAATGATTGCGTCAGTCTCCATAAGACACATGAAGCCAAGACTTTGTTAACCATAAAAAAATTACTACCTCCTTCAGTGAAATGTATGTTGCTATAGACCATATATCCACCTCTCAAAAAAAAGTACACCTCGTTAAAAGTTTCACGTCTCGTCAACCATCCGGTAGCAGACATGTGAAGCCAGGACCCCTTCACACATATACCCTAACCAACCCCCTCCAGGCCATCAGACAACACAACCATACTACACTTTATGCTAAGGGAAAACTTAGCGCTCAGCCTCTGCCAGCACAGAAGCTCTAACCCCCACCTGCAACAGGACACTGCCCTAAAAGCTATGGTAGCTTTCAAAAGTACGGTTATTTTTTCCCCTCTGAAGAAAAGTTGATTATCACTTAAAATTACTATTGCAGCAAGGCAGCTGGGAATGAGATCCAGCCACAGAGCACATAAGGTATGTAGGTCGTCATATAAAACTCCTGTCATTTTCCATGGCTCTGAGAAGTCATGCATTTTTTGAAAACAGCATTTGCCAGAATAAAGCTGAAAAACCAATAACTCAATTCAATGATGTGCCAGTCAATAAGTCAATAGCACATCCTGCTCAAGTGTTTGCCTTTGCAACTGCTGTTTCACCAGTCTTAAATTGTTTGGGCAGTTTTTACAGGTATGCAGTGCTATTTAATTCTTCACAAGGTATGACTTCAGCTCCTGCTGCACCACCTCCCCTTCATCATTCACACTCTGTTCTCCCGCCAACAGTCCCATCTTTATGCCCTCTGGAACAAGCCTCCAAGCATCTGAAGTTACAGCTTTTTTTCTGTGAAACCTTCCTACACATCTATGAATGCACAAAAGGAACAACCTGTAGTTCAAGAGCTTGTTAATGTTAAACAACTATTTTAAGGAGACTTCTTACCATTGCTACAATCATAAAAACAAACCCACTCTATCCCACAAAAGGACGGTTTCTGCTTTCACTGAAGTAGGGCAATTGGAATAGTCTACAATCCATTTATTCTTCATCTCTACCAAAGCAAGCTATAAAAGGGTCCCAAAATGCAAGCTCACACTTTTGCTGACCATACATCATTCCTTCTAGCGCAGCAAGTTTTCCATCTGATGCTAGACAACTTGCAGTCTACTTGCAGCTAAAGTCTCCATCTACTCAAGCCCAGCTGCCAGTGGCTATAAATGCCCAGGTCTGCATTTAGAAAAAAGTACTCCTCCAATACATAAAATACATTTTCTGAAGCACACTTCAGACTTCTTACAGTCTTCACTTGGCATAAAATGGAAAAACCCAATAAAACTAACCTTTTGCAGTCAATGGAAGGTTTGCAAAACCAGCATCAGCTTACAGTTTTCAACTCCACAGCTTTCCGCTGTGTTACTTGGAAGCCCTGGAGTAAAGGCCACTTGTCACTTGTAAAGCCTCTCATAAAGCAGGCCAAGAACTCTGCACAGGACAAGCATTTCTAAAGCCAAATTTAAAATCCTTATCTCTTCACAATCCCAAAGAGAAACAAGATGATCAGCGAGCCACCACTTTGCAGCTGAATGTTTGGTTGATGCTACAAACTTGCAGTTTAAGAAAAGGCTCATCCTGAGGAGGCCAAATTCTCTTGCTGGAGAAAAGTCCAATAAATGGAAATTAAGACTAAGTAAACCATCATGCCTTTAACAAGGGCATTCTGTGGTCAAATGTGCTGGTATTTTCTACATCTAAACTAAATGCAAGGGTGAGAGACACTCCACACAGTTCTCCAGCCACAGAGAGCCGCACTCTGGCTAAACCCACCCTCTCACAAGTGCTTTTCTCCTATCACTATGACAAGATGCACCATAACCCAAAGCTGCAGCAACTCAAACCTTCTTACAGTTTGTCTGTCCTGCACTTTTTAGACTCCTTATTTCCATTTCTGTCATTGTACCTTCCCAAAACACCCATGATTTTATTTAGTTTACAAACTGGAAGAAAACAGAATCAAGCCACAAACTCTTACACAAAGACTTCACACCAGTTACACGCACTGCAGCTGACAGAAGTAGACTGATTCAAAGACTGATGTCAATCCAAATGCTCCTTAAACTTCCACATTTTGGACTAACGTCAAGAAGTCTCATAGCTGCCAGAGGTGGCATTAACCCAAACAGTTTTGCAGCATCTTTTTTATTGAGCTCTTTAAAAATAACACAAATGAGCCAAAATGTATCCTTTGTCTTTGCAAATACTTCAGGAGGAATTCTGAAAATACTACATAACACAAAGATGTTAGAGAGATAATGCAATTCTTTGAGGAAATGTTACTATCTTGTGCCACACTTTACATGAGAGAGTTCCCCGGAGATATTGTCAAATATTTGAGGTTACAGGGTCTATAGATGTCCAGTTCAGAGCTTTTAAGTCCAGTCTTAGTCCAAGAACATTCTTCTCTCCCTGACTGGCAGAGGATATTTATAAAACCAATGAAAAAACAAGTAACCATAGTCTGAATTTACATCGAGCAGTAGATGAAGCGCAGAGTGCTGTGAGCACACACTTAATCCTGGATGTAAGATAGCTCCCGCCTATCCCTTTTACCAAGGAATAGTTAACCTTAGATTCACCACTGGCTAAAAAACCCCATGTACACAGGTCTCGACAGGTAAGGATTTCACATGCTAACTTAGCTCATTACAATTGCATGCCTACATGCCTACAGTGGACTCAGGAGTTAATTACATTCTTTCAGGCAACAAGTAAAAAGACACAAGAACGCGCAGGTTTCTCCACCCTACCTTGCTAGCACCCCTCAACCCTCATGCTGAAATAAAAACTATGCCTCCGTACACTTGCAGCTCCCTGCCATCCAAACAAAATGCATACGTTGCTCTGGATTCAGGCCTGTGATTCCAGAAAAATAATCAAGGAATCACTGACTAGATCAATGAAGATCAGAGATTGTATTGAACCTATTTCTGCAGGCACCTATTTTACATTGCCTACTACTAAAGGCTTGAATTTCCTCAGATTGGAGCAGCTAGATTATTCAGCTCTGTAAGGGTCCTTAGTTCTATTGGAGGGCTCACATTTCCCTCCAACAAGGGAAGAAGCGGTTCACGTAGGTCAGTCTCCTTACCTGGTGATGCAGTGTCTGTCTGCTTTCCATCCCAGTGTGGCCCCTATATTCTTATACACTCCGAGGGCTTAGTCCCACTTAAGTCATGGTAACTACAGCTACTAAAGCTAGATTCAGAGAAGCAACTATTAGCCTCCCTAGAGCAGGAGCTTCACTTCAAGACAACTGGTTAAAAATAGATCAGCTGTCTGGCTGAATAACGAAAGGATCACAGGAAACAGCTTGGATTACTTGCTTCATTTTGCCAAGGATCTTTTAAAGCCAAGTTTTCTTTCACACATGTATGGTTCCTTGTGTGTTTTCTGCAGATGGGTATAAAATGCCTACTATTTGCACACAACAGGCAACAGCATAGGAAATAGCGCCTTTAACCTACAGAGGATGTAACAAAAGATTACTGAGAAGACTTGCTCATTGGTATTCCTTCCTCCCTACCTGCAAATAAATTAATCTGGGAGCTGCCTCTAAATATTCCAGCTGTGCTCATGGGAGGTGTTTACATACTACAGCACTAGATACCATGTCAGGTAGGGGCTGGGTTATAGTCTTCATTAATTTGACACACAGATGACAGATTTAGAATAACTGGACAGTGTCAGCAAAAACAAATGTTTGCTTTTTTTATCAACTTCTCACTGCTTCCTCATTCTCCCTTCTTAGTGAAGGCCCGGTATCTTATACTCAGGCTGTAAATTCTGCGGCACCATCTTCTGCCATGTTTTGGTACCATTCAGTCCATGTGAGCCTCAGCCCATGGAACCCCTCAGCACCACAGTAACACAGAAGGACATGCCATCTAGGACCAGCTCTCTCAACAATTCTCCCAAGACAAACTGGCCTTCGCTTCTACAACACTAGGCTCATCCTGGTGTGACCTCCACTTTGAGGTGCTAACAATCCTGTATGACTAGATCCTGCATTTAACCTAAACAGCAAACAGCATGCTACTATACTCTAAATAACATACAGCTTGAGTTTTAGCCCTCTCCACCTTTTTTTGATTTGTTTTGTTTTGCTATCAAAGCACAAGAAAAGTGGATTAATCCAGTCTTAATTCACGTGAATACAATTCCTTCAGTGAACCTGTTGTCAGGCAGCTCAGAATTTCAAGTTAGGTGTTTTCTGTGTGTGGTGCTATTTTTATCCTTTTAAGTTTGCTGCATGTCAAGCAATGATTCTCCAGAGAGCTGACAAACCATTGTTTACTCCAAAGTTGGGGCACTGCAACAACAACAGTGAGACAACTCCAGTTTTACTTGGCAAGGAGTCTGCCCAACTCAAACCACAGTCCTCTGGGACGTCTTTGCATCACTTTTGGAACATTACTCTTCTTGCCCGAGGTCCAATGGTCACAGCATGAGAAGCCTTCCCTAGTGCTACCTAAGCTGGTGAGAACTCTTGAAAGTGATAAAAGACACGCAAGTGCACGCACAGAGATTGAAGATGCTATCGTACCCTAGCAAACATATCTGGTACCATTGAAGCTTTTGTTCTGTTTGTTACATGCACATCAAAGCTGCGTAGCATAACAGGATTATTTCTTAATGGCTGAATACTGGCTTTTCTTCTCTTTCTTGACCTGGAGAAATGGGAGATTTGCTTGAGGTCCTCTGAGCATGCCATCTGCAGGGCGTCATGTCTCCAGTTGTCTGCAGACAGCTGGAGGAAGCCTGGTTTCCCTTCAACAGTTCACACAGCAAGTTTGCAGGAGTCTCCTAAAGGAGAATGCTGCAGGGAGCTAAAGCATCACTCCAGGAGAACAGCCTCTAACACATGCCCCTTCCTCAGTGGGCTACGTGTTCATGTTGAAGGGGTTTTCTATGGCCAGAGCGCGCTGCAGGAACCAGGTCTGTGACAGGACAGAGCACAGCAGCTGGAACACGTCCGACAAGATCATGCATCCAGGGTGCTAAATGGACAAGTCACTGAATCCAACCAGGCACTGAGGCAAAAAGGTCAGTAGAGGGCTCTAGCACTAGTGACTGCCAGGGCTGTGTTTATTGTTTCTATATTACTCCTTTGATCCCAGAAAGTAGGTTGCTTAATATTTTAATGGCTTTCTTCCGCGACTGAAATTAACATTTCATTTTTAAGAATCTACATGTCTTCTCCTTCAGTGTTCTTTATCACTTTTAATATTTTTTGATCCTTTTTAGAGCTTTTGCAAAGAAAAACAGCGAGCCCTGAATCTATTCCATATCTGTTCCATAGTTTGCCTCGAGGCCTCTCTCCACAATCAGGACTGCAAGCGGTATTCTTGAAAACATTCTCTGGACAATTAGAAGGTAGAAACCCCAGGCTAAGTAAGACACAAATTTTTTAGACCTTCACCTTAGCCTCTAAGAAATAAAAAAAAGTTTTAAAGGTAAAGGATATGGGATAACCCACTCAACCACAGTAAGCCTTTCATCAAAGTAAGGCTAAACAATCAGGTCCACAGTATACTGTACACACTAGTAGCTTAAACACCGTAAGTCTCCTCCAAATTCCACTGGTGAGCAAAGAAATTTTTACATCAGATCCTGTTCTTTTCTGCACTAGAAAAATCCCAGAAATAGGAATCCTGCAACTGTCAAAGCAGGATCTTTTGTTGAATACCTTGATACATACACCAAGGTAAGCCTGCCTACTTGAAAGTTTGTGCCAAGCCTCATTTCCATCTAAATTCACAATCCCTTGAGCAAGGCTAGAAAGTCATGCCTCTGACTAACAGGACAGCACAGAACTTGAAATAAGTGGCTGTTAAAATCATGTTAGCTCAGAGGTATAACATACACAACCGTCAGATTTGAGAAAACCTTCAATCCTGCTTCAGCTTTCAGAGAAATACAGTTTGTAAAAACTGTCTGCAGTACAAATCATGCTCCATTGGTTTTGGGTGGGTTTTCTTCTTTTACACGTAGCAATAGAAATATTCTGACTACTAACTGAACAGCCAAAGCAACACAATGCCCTAGGCAGGTATATTTTTCCACTGAATAAAGTAAAAGAAAAAAAAAAAAAATCTTTCCCTTGGAGTGTTAGGACAACTGGCATACTAAAGTATCCAGTGGTTCAGTCTTACATTTTACCCAATATTTTGTAATAAAGTGTTATGTAATTCCAAGTCATTTATACTAGTGGAATGTAGGAGCTACTGCAAAACACTCAAGAGGATTAGTCAGAAATCTTCATCTGTGAGCCCTTTTGGCAACTTGCAAATACTTTCCTGTCTCTGAAATTTATGGTTAATAATGTCAGTACCATGGCTCTGGAACGCATATTCTCCAGAATTTCCAAACCTTTGGTTCAAAATAACTGGTTTTAATCAAGAAAATTAGGAGAATCATTTTAGCTAGTACTTTTTAATATTTTTGCGTAAATTGTTGTATTGCTTCAATATGAAACTTTCCAAAGCTCAGTACATATCTGTTTCACATTGCTCCATCTACAATCTGAAGGCCTGCAAAGAAGCAAACTTACCAGTGCCAAGATGACACTATCACAATTAGTGATGAAAAAAAGTGAGATAGGAAGTCATCTTCAGTATAAACAGTCAAAATATGCATTTGATTAACAGGAAACAAAGAAAATGTGACTCAGCGCAGAAAAAAACAAGCTCTCCTTAAATGAGCACTCTAGTCCTTTTCCATCACAAGGGCTAAAATCAGACCCTTTCAAACAGAGTAGCCACCTCTCAAAGCTGGGTCTTTACCTGCAAGTTGTTGCTCTGGAACGTACAGAGCTAAGGAGCAAGCCGTAACAGGAGCAGACCTCCAGGCAGGCGAGCATTTCCTCCACGTTTTCAGCTACAGAATTAATGCCTTCAATAATAACTCTCCAACCCCTGCTTTCATGAGTGCCTCAACCTTCACGGTTCACAGGGAAAACAGAGGTGACCAGGGTGCTGCCCTTCTCCCAACCACTCTTTTAAGAAATTGCAGGGTCAAGTATACAATAAAGCTTCTGTATCAACCACAGCAAAACTTAGAACAATTCGATTTACAGAGCACAATGGGATTATATACTAGATCTACCAAAGAAGGTACCACAACAAAAACAAATCCATAGTAGTAAGGAGTTTTGCAGGTCCCTTGGGACACAGGGACTTCTACAAAACCAAAATCCAAAGAAAACATCCTCAGTATCAGTATATGCTATTCCAGTTCATACCTAGAGAAAGATTTCTTTGAAAAAGAACAGAGTAAATCTGACTTACTTGTCTAGAATGAAATACAAATCAAATCCTCCGTAACAAGCAGGACCACCATTCTCTCTCTTGCCACCTTGTCCATCACAGGCTAGCATAAAAGTTGCTAGGAAGAGACATTTGAAGCCAAATCTCAGGATGCTTTGCTTTGCAATGGCCATTATATCCACAGAGGAGGAGAAAAAGAAATCTCTTCTTCCAAGGCTCCTTTATTTCACAGGTTTCTCCACAAAAGCCATTCAATGACCTTTAAATGTATATGTGTATATTTTATTCCTTAAAACTCCACTTGTAACAGTTGTCCTCAGGAATTGCAAGACTTTCCCCCTTGTTTCCCTTGCACTTCTGTTTCTTGGTTTCAGATTTCAAGATGCACAATACTGTATTTCACTTTTTTTTTTTTAAAGGGACTTGACCCTCAGTCTTACTTGCAGCTCTCTGAAAGCAGCACCATTGTTTTGCAAGAGCAGGAGCAGCCTTCTAACAAATCTTGCTTTGTCACAGACTCCAGAAAATACAGGGAGGGCTTGAGGGTTTTTTTCTTTCCTTAATTATTATTGTTATTATTAAGGATGGCAAGTTCTACTTTCCCCTTAGCAAAAAAAGCTCAGAGAATGCCACCTTGTGGCGAAAACTCAAGCTGACGGGAGTCTGGTTTTAAGCACATCCGTCGTGCACCGGCTGTACTAAACATACCACAGCAGCTTTAGGTATGATCGCAGAAGTCGTTTTGCTTACAACAGTCACACAGCACCACGCTGAGATATCTTTGTTTCCTACGTAGGCAGCATCTAAGTTTGAAGACTTTAAAAAACCTGGAGTAGCTTCACAAAAGTTAAAGTGACAAGCCACACCAGGTTTCATCCCTTGTATTTTTTCAGTCCCAAGAAACATCAAGCAGTGCCTGAGCCTATGAAATGGGCTTCCCCCTTTTACCATCCTTAGCAAGCTCATTTCAGCCACTAGAGCCTAAACCCTCCTCCTTCCAAGAAAACTTGCTGGCAAATTTAACTTCAGCTACATTTGTATTTTTTTGTCTCCTTCTACAAACAGCACCACAAGCTCTAACACCTGAGCAGGACAGCTCAAAAGCATTGCCCAGTCAGAACACCACCACCCCCATACCAACAAGAGCTAAAGTAGAGATCCCAGAGGGGCTTCTGGCCTTCCCTCTCAAATCCCTTCAGGTTGTAACACACCTGTTCTCTGAGTGTAACCGCTGCTTAGCAGAACAGCTTCAGGTGTTACATCAAGTGCTGAGGGACCAAGTCAGCTTTCTGACTTGGGATGAAAGTGCACTTTAGTCAAGCTTTCAAGCTGTTCTTTATTGCCTAAAGAGTTAAATTTGTCTTTAAAAAATCCTTAGCAAAAGCAAACAATCTGAGGAAAGATCAGGAAGATCAGCAGGGTAAGTTTCAAGAGAAAATGACAAACAGCATGACAAGAAACTTTTGATAGAAGTGGAAACATCGGCATTACAAATGAGTCAGGCACTTTGCTGCATTGATGACTAAAATTTTGGGAGTGTTCTCCCTCCCACACCTGGCTATGCTCAGCAAGTACACCAGCTCCATCTCCTCTAATATGAGTAATACAGAGAGAGACATGGGCAAATGTACCTCCTTGGTCCTGATGTCAAATCCTGATCAAACCTGAAGTGGAGATCTCTTGGAAGTTAAAGCTTCTCTAGGGCTAGACAGGAGCAGGATCAGTTGTTTTGTAAATGGTTATTTTGGACTTCCACACCTAAACTCAAGAAGTTGGGAGCGCAAGTGTGAGTCTTCCTCTTAGTCTGAAAGAAGAGTAGTAATACAGCTTCTTACTGCATAGGCAAAAGATCCGTGTCAGGGAATCAGGCTTCCTACCACGAACAGAAATAAAGCACAGTATCAGAGAGGTGTATGAGAGGCTTTGCTGAGGTCGTTGTGATGCTTCCCAAACTGAGGGCTGGCAGGATGTGAGGACAGGTGCTGCTTTTGGGGTCACTGTGAAAACGGGTGGAGCTGCCGCCCCCTGGTTTGGGTATCTGGGTGATCTGGCCCTTCAGTACTGGGAGTTGGTGTCCAAGTGCAGGGTTGTGCTAGGTGAACAAATAGGGTTTGGGGATTTTGAAGTGTTATACAGATGCTCTGAAGGAAATATGTTTATAGTTATGAAGCTTGAATTACCCAAAAACCTGGGGTTATGCACAGAGAGCTTAGGTCAGTATCTGAATACTTTACTGCCGTAAGGAGGGGGATGAGACTAGTGTGTGGATTCTTCTTTGGTATGTTAAAAGAAAGCGAGCGGGAGGATGTAAAAATAGGAAGGGTAGAAGAAAAGCTTCCTCTTCCTCTCTGGGGACTGATAATACTGTTTTTGAGAAATTTTGGAAATGTACTTAGGGCCAGCCTTAGACCTGAGGTATAAAGTATCTCATCACTTGTCACTAGCTTTTGACCTGTGTCTGCCTAAAGATGAAAAGCAGATTGATTTCTTCCATTTGGCTCTGACTGGCCCTGAGATAAACAACTATGTGGAGGTTAGAAAAGAAAAAAGCTGTACCTCAGGAAAATATCTTTGGCCTGAAGCTAGCAGAGAGAAAGGAGGGGAAATGGAGGAAGAGATCAGATTCTGTGTAGCTGTGGATTCAGGCTGACAGAAGGCCCAGGAAAGCTTGGGGAAAAGCCAAGGAATGAGGCATCAGATGAAGCTTAGAGCACTCTGAGATGGAGGGAGCTGCTAACAAAGTGAAACACCATGCTGTAACCCTGACTTTCTTCAGGGCTAGTCCTCTTTGTGTGTCTGTCTCACAAATGTGTCTGTTCGTGATCTGGTAGTAATAGCAGCACCAACACTCTGAGAAAAGCAGCTCCATAAAAGGAAGCTCATGTGAGACACCGGACTGGAATTGTCCACAGGCGCTGAAATGTCTGTCTGTTCCTCCCTCACTAAAAATGTTAGAAATAAAACTATTATGAATACTATAGGTTTTTGTGTGAAAGCCCTAACAGCTCTTGGAGAGACTGGGTGCGTTGTATTCTTTGTGCAAAAGAGATGAGAAGTAAAGTTTTAATTACATACAGCATACATTATATATATGTGCATACATAAAATAAAAAATGCCGGTTTAATTGCATACAGCACTTCAATGGTTAATTAAGCACCAACTGATGCCCTTGGTGTGTGACTGGAATTTGTATATGTAAATGATGGGGGAAGTGATATCAGTAGGTTTTCTTGTTTTATCACCTAGTCCTTTACAGGACGTTTTTTGGAACTCACAGCTTGGAAGAAGCTGGTTCTGTCAGTCTGTGGTAGCAGAAGTGCTGCTGGTAGGCGAGGCGTAGCACAGGGTGGGTCTGCGAGCACTCACTTGGGAGTCTCTGGGGGTGGTTCCCTTTGGCTCGCAAAGGCTTGATCTCTAAAAATCGTGTTCGCTGGCTTTCATGGCACTACAGGAAACTGTTGCAGCACGATGGATGGATAATGCAAGATGGCACAAATTGCCTACGCTGACCAGTGTTATTATCACAAATATATTATCACTGCACAGGAACTCCTTCCATGTCATCAGTGTAGCCAGCAAGTTTAAGGACATGTCTTTATCTTCCAAAGGTGTAATTCAGCACAGCTCTGCTAGTATCAGCAGAGCTACACTGTCTTATGTGGTATAGAACAGATGTCTCTGGGTACGAGTTGTGTGCCTTTACATGTCAGTTGTACAACGTACAACTCCAGGCTGACACCCAGTGGCCAAGGAGGCTTTTTATTTCCCTGGCTTGCTCTATTTTTTCAAGGGATCGATAGCACCCTTGTCTCTTGCTTTTATGTGGTTTTGCCTTGCTTTGATTTTATTTGTGTCTCCTGCAACTTGTAAGGCAGTATTGCATTATTTTTCTGGTCATTACAGTTCATTCCACTGCTGTTTTTTTTTAACAAGGGCTGCTAACCCTCTATAGGTATGTAACCTCTTCCTGAAGAGGAATACTATGCTAAATATACAGATGAAAATAAAATGCTTGTAATGTATTAAATAAAATAGGAGAAAATATGGTATAGGGAATAATTCTACCATAATCTAAGAAGGCCATGCATTTGCCTGCTTTTTAATTTCTAAATTAAAGCCTAAAGCTGCCTAGGAGCACGGGTGCAGCCAGATGAGCTGTTGTCCCCTTTGCTTAGTGCCGTAGGAAACAGGGCTGTGTAATAAGGCTATGCATATCTTGGCAACCTTCCCTCCTCTGCTCAGCATCGAACTTATATTGCTTTTGTTTGCCTTTAACCATTTCCAAGCACTTTGCCAACGCTAGAGCATCCTTGCAGCACCTCTGCAAGTACGTCTTTTACATTCACTTACAGCCAGAAAAAATGCAGCCCAGTTTACTCAAAGGGACATCTATCATTAGTGGTATTTTTCTCTAATTGAATTTAGACAAAGGTGATCAACCTGGTTCCTACTGATTTGGAGTTTGGAACAAATCCAATTTTGTTCCAAAACCAAAAATGTTTCCAAGGAAATCATTGGAGGCTTCCAGTTTTCAGCATTTCTGAAAACTGGGTGACTGACTTTGACCTCTCTTCTTAAATGAAAGCACTCTGTTAAAAGTATTTTCTAAGAACCTGAGCTTAAAACTCTGAATGCTCTAATGACCGAGTTCAAACTACAGCATAGGTGCCTGGATTCGCAGTTCCCTGTGACTCACAAGTCCATCCAATTTGATCAGATATTTAGACAGCAGTAATTAACCCCCTGAAGACATTAAGGTTCATGAATCTTGAAATAATTAAGTCTAAAGTAACAACAATTATCTAGAGACATGCATCTAACTTTGAGCAAGTGAATATGCAAACAGCACTGATGAAGCACTGGCTGTTTAAATGAATATTAGGATCTTCTGCAGTTTGGTTTCCACTGGTTCTAAGGCAAAAGGATAAGCACACATGCCCAGCAGGAGGGAGCAGAGCTGCACAGAATGCAAGATTCAGATTTAGTGACTAAATTTCACGTAATCCTATAGGATTTAGAAACAAATCCTAGGGTGTTGGCTTTGCAGTGTCTGACTTGCCCTTTTCAAAGTGCTGTAAACACGGAGAATGTGACCGTTTATCTGAGGCAAGGCATTTTATCTTAACTGATCCTCTTCTTCCTTGAAAGCTTTCATTGGAAGAAGTTAGTTATACTGATGTGTGCTCCAGCCTGAAGTCTGGACTGGAGTGATGAAGGGAAAACTTTTCCCTCTTCAGTCTGCACTGTGTTGTCAAATTATCCTGCTTCTAATCACACTTACAGATCTCCTTTGACTGAGTATTGCCTACTGTCTTCAGTACTGCATTTATTAGCACATGCTTTAGATTTTACAGGACAAAATGCAGAAGAGTATATGCAGATTGCAACTGTGATTTTAAAATCCCAAAATATTGCATACCAGATCCTGGAAGATGGCTTTGTGGACCTCCGCCATGCACTGCTCTCTGCCATTAAATGTCACCTGCCGGACTACTGTAACCTGCCTCTGTGTGGGAGGATGGCAGGGGCTGGAAGATTTGTAGTGAGGTTGTTCTTGCTGTTCTTCAGAACTCTCATCCCAACAGTGAGAAGCAAATGTGTACATATGCTGTGGGGGTGTGCTGGCAGGCAGAGACTCTAGGCTGGGGTAACAAGACCTATAACAGCTCCAACAAGCAATAAAGTTTCTATTGAAGCATCAGGTTTATTTGAGGCCTTGCCTCAACTTTGTTTCTTCAGACTGCTTGTACTATAATTTTGCAGTAAGCAAAAGACAGGGGTATTTTTGTTGCTGCTGAGGAGTTTCTTTAGTTTGCTAGGTGGCTGAACTTTCCTTTTCTTTTGCTTGTGTATGTTTGGCATTAAAGAAGCACATACTACTACTAAAAAGTATTTTCCAGTCCCTGCTGGAAAGGGAGTTAAAGAAATGCCAATATGAAGGCAAAGTGGGGCATGGCGAAAGCTGAAAGATTTTGTTAGGATACTGTATAATGACTAAAAATAAGCCAAAATCCCTCCTAAACTTCGGTTCTTCTCTTTCTGTCGTATTTAGCCTCAGCCTGAGCAAAATGCGAACTGATGGTGTGTGAAGGAATTAAAAGAGCTTGTGTAATACCAAAAAGGAAGGAGACTAGCAGCAACAAACTACTGTCTGTCTCCTCTGCTAGGACTGATGTGTGCTAATCCAGATAATTCAGATGCTTTTGCCTGAGATGTGCCTAAGTGAACTCCATATCCTTTCAAACTGCTCACAGAATAAAGCCTCTGGGGATCAGTGAGAGGGAAATAGAAACTGAGGGACATTGCATGGCTGGTATTCCTCTTAAAGACAGATTTGTGTTCACCTGGATAACCCAGGCCACCCTGCCCTTTTTGTTAGAACAGAAGTGCTCAATCTTGTTTTTAAAAGCTTTGAGCAACAGTGACCTTGCCTTACTGAAAAAAAAAAAAAAAAAAAGGTACTTTAATTCCCCTTTAAACTTCTCTACTCTCAAATGATTGGGATTGGCTTCTTACTCCCTGAAGTGTTGATTCTTCTCTGACTGTGGCCTGACCATGTAACAAATTTGAGTTCAGGTGTCCCCTGCAGGATCAGGGAGGTGAAAACTGTTGCTGGATGAAACAGTCCAAGATAAATGCATCCTTCCAGTCCCCACTTGTTCAAAAAACAAAAGGTTAACTTTGTAACAGCAAGTTTCATGCTGGGTCACAGTAGATAGGGGATTGTTTGTCTTCAGCCTAGCAATGACAAAACTGACATAAACACTTCGTCAAATCCCCTTGTTAATTCAGCAGAAACATTACTGTATTCCTAGCTTGATTCATGTCAAATTTATACTACTGGAAGAGTGGACATACAGACACCCCAAGACCAGTGATCAGTAAAGTGCAGACTCTTTCTACACATCCCTGGCAGCATAAATGGAATAAATCTTTCATCTCCTTTTATGATGCCATTGCAGCATTATGGAAGAAAAACTAAGCCTGTCTGTTTTTCATCTTCAAGGCAGAGTTAGAGCATTTGGGAGGAGACAGCTGGAAATCTTGCACTATCTTATGTGGATCAATAATTGTGTTTATATTGCATGTGCATCTTTGAAGCAAAGCTCCATCCACCTGAGTGTTCAAAGGGATACCTCTAACCAGTCCTTGCTATGCAATGGAAAAAAAAAAAAAAAAAAGGAGGACTCTGTTTTAGCAACAGAACAACTCTGTAAATCCTACAAATTAGACTCCTCTTCCCTTGAAAAGGGCAAATTTGTTGCATTGTCCTTCTTTCTTTCTACCTTTCGGGCAACATGAATAAAGATATTTCATGTGAGGCATCTTTCCCTGAGAAGGCAAAGGAAGTTTAAACTCTGTATGCGTTATTTGTACTGTACACACATTGGCGTTTGCCCCCCCCCCCCGGGTGTGCCCTATGTTAAGAGCGCACTTTTAAAAGAGCATTTGAAGGGCTCAAGAGGGGTACAAGAGATGCAATCAAAATATTTTTCTGGATGTGTTCACAGATGATAAAAGAGTATAAGAATAACAAACTAGCCAGAGTTCATTGATGCTAAACATCTTTAATTGAAAGATATGGTCACCAATTGATCTGTTTCAGCACCTGAATCATCAAGAACAAAACTTTTGAAGAGGAAATGTGGGGGAAGAACGGTATCATGGTTGGCTTTGTGCAGCAGCTATTGAGCAGCTGCGCTTAGTTCAAGAAAGGTAAGATTTTCAGGCCTACCTATTGGCATGACAGTAGCTGAAGCCCAGATGTTGCAGGACATCAAGTTTAAGGCATGATAATCTTTGACCCTATGGATATTGGGGTCCTTTAAAAACAAGAAAAGAAAAACAAATTACCCTAAGGTCATACCTAAGATGGTGTTTAAGTGATCTGTGCATTCATTGGCAGCCTTAATACCCAGCACATTGCACTTGTATTTTTAACCAAATTGAGCCATCTCAAGTATCAAAGCAACTATCAAAGCAAGCAGCTAGTAGGTGGAAATGCTGCTGTGTCAGAATGCAACGTCCTGTGCCTGATCTGTAGAGGTCTTTCTCATGATAGGGTTTGCAGACAATCAGCTTGCATTAGGGCTCAGAGTACTTTGGTGCTTCAGGATTAACTCCTCTACGTAAAACTTAGTTCCTTTATAGATATTATAAAATAACTTCTTTTTTTTTCCTCCACAGTACAAGAAATTACATTGCAAGTCATCAAAATACGATTATGGCACCTGCAGCAACACACCTGACATACACTAGTCTCCATAGCAATAGCTGGCATTCTGTAACAGTGCATTCTTATTGCTCAGGGTAAGCACTGTTTGTAATAATTGCTGCAATAGAAATATTTTATATGTATGGCTGAAAGATTCTTTTGCAGTCACCAAACGCAACTGGATCTTTAACTCAAAAATGAATGATCGCAAAAACATGCTATTCAATAGTCTTTTAGTTTTCCAGTACAGAGGGGCACTCTTACACTCTACACTGTTAGCACGTATTTCTGTGCATCAAATGGTTATGATTGTGCTAGTCAAGAGGCCCTGTCCAGCTTTGATGTTATCAGAGGATCTTACAAAGTGTAGGTCCTTAAACTCCTAGGTAATGTGATCATTTCACCTCTGAAAAACCTACAGGGAATGAAGCAACTTGGCTTAGTATTGTGAAACACAAGTGTTTGGTGGGATTCCTTGGTAAACACATCAGCAATCTCTAAACTGAAGGACAGTGGTACTCAGGACTCCCTTTTTTCTTTACCTTGGCATTACAGATGAGGTCAATCTGGAAAATTCTGGGCCAAAACTTAAGCAACCTTAAACTTTTTTTTAAGTTTAGTAAGTAAAGGAGTAGTAAAGGTTTGAATCGGATCACCTACAGAGGTGGTAACTCAACACTGTCCCAGTCCTGAACCCTTTGTGCAACTCCTGAAGTTCTTGATTTGTGTCCATCTCTAGTTGAAACAGCAGCATTTGCATATTATTCCCAAAGGAAAAAAAAACAAACCAACTCCCCCTGGTTAGTTACAGACATAATTAATTTTCTTGCACTCACCATGAACTTCATGAGCAAGGTAGGTGTGGACTCCTCTGCACATCATGAAGAAGTCAAATCCATAAGACTAGAGGTTATAGACAAATCTGCTGTCGCTGAACATCATCTCCTTTGCAGGTGGTCTTTCACCTTTCCGGTTCTAAACATCAAATAACATCATTCAGCAAGATCCATTTAATGCTATGCATATTCCTATTTCTGGAATGATGATGTGGTGCTCGGTAGTTTGCTCAACTGTATTTAATACAGTCTTCTAACCTACTTCTAACCTACTGTGTGACTCAGGGATCATTAGCAAGCATTGAAGACAGCTCCTATGACTGATCTTTCTACGGGAGTCAAGGTGGAGGGAGGTTAAAGAGAACTGGAAACTCCATTAAACAGCTGAACAAGAGGGATCCTGCAGTCAGTATTTTAACATAGACCTCCCACAAAAGTACTTCCTCAGTCACTAACCTCTCACCCTAGAGTACTTGGGTGTAACATGGAAGCAAGGAAGAAGTCTATTCATTCAGCCTTCTAAAATGGGAACCAAAGAGGGCAGCAGCACCACTTGGCAGATACATTTACACCAAAACTATTTGTAAGTAGTGCTTATGACCTCTGTGGTGAGAGTGTTTTAGTGGGACATTTTTTCTGAACTGCTCCAGAGTGCTTTGTTTCAAATGAATTTCAAATATATCTTCCTACTTAAGCGCCCTGTTGTCTGGATGCCTATATTTTCTCTTATGACCTAGGCTTTCTGCTGGTTTGTATCTCATTATTCAGCTATAGCTACAGAACATCTGCTCTGGCTCATACAATTAATATGGAGGAAAGGCAGCTGAATATAGAGATGCTCTCTTCTGCCCTAAAGGAAAATGGAAGTCTGAACAACAGCATCTGCAAAGCAACGTTCCAAAATGAAAAATGTAATTTCATATTGAAATGACTCAGGACTATTTTTAGATATTGCTATCCAAAAATAATTGATGCCATTGAAGGTTTCCTAATATAAGCTGTTTCTTAGCAACCTGCAGACCTAAACTTCCTCAGAGAAAACGTACAGGGGAGGGGGCGGGGGTGGGGAATGATGCACCTACTCTTTTTTCTTTTGAAAAACCATCCCCATGGCAAATTCCCAAGCCACATTACTGTTCAGAAAAACAAAATTCTACCACTTGTGAAAATCTTATCCTCTCAAAAAAGGAAAAGCACAGCCAAACAGCTTGATGAACTCCAGGGTCAAGACACACTTAGCAGGGATGACTGCTATTGACACAGGCTTTCAAAATTATGGTGGAATTTCATTAGAGGGTTCCTGAAAGCCTGCTCCGATACGCTTCCTTCTTGCTGGTAAGCAAGGAGTTGAGAGAAGCTTCAGGGGGCACAGAGATGCATTTTAAGGCAAGCAAGCCTGGAACTAAAGCTAGAGATTAATGGTTTTACTCAAGCCTGTACTTATGTAACTCTCCCCTTTTTCTTCCCCACTGTGCCTTCTTGCCCTTTAAAGCCAGGATTTTTATAAGGACTCAGTTCTCGGACTTCAAGAGAAGCCAGCATCTACAGAAGGTTACTATGCCAAAATTAATTTTTTTAATGTCTGTGCTAATTCTGTGAGCTGAATTTATGCTAGTATGATGCTTAGTTCTTTTGAAAAAATTTTGAAAGCTTGAAATCTTTTTTTTTTGTTACTGGATTATTCATTCTTCCCTAACTACAGCTGCCTAAAAAAAATATTTTTTTTGCCTGCAAAGAATGCGAGGTTATGAAGAGTACCATTTCAAAAATTAAAAACTTTAAACATAAAATAGTATTAAAAAGTAGTCAATCTTAAAATATTTTACAAGATTAAATAATCCAAGTTATCTACAACACTGAAAAAACATGAAAACCCTCCACTGCAAGTATCTGAAACAGGGTACTCTTAACTTTTCAAAGGTTTGGAATTATGTTAATTTAAAATGTCATTGAAATAGACACAACTTCATAATCTATGGTGTGATCTAAATGGCTTTTAAAGTAACTGTTGGTTTAAAAGCTTTTGAAAATAGCAATGTCTCTGACATCAGTTTACTTTGCATTACTGTACAACTTTACAAGTAACTACTCCTTTTTAATCTTACCCTGCTTGCGGTCCAGTTCAGGAAGTGCATACAAGCTGGGGATCTCATTTCTGTTCACTGTGGAAATTATGCTAATTCTCTCTGGCAGCACTTTGCTTGAAATAAGGCCCTGTAAAATAAAGTTATTGACAACCTAGGAATTCAGGTTTTCCATAATTCAGACTGGAATAAAGTCTGTGTTAAAAAAGCAATAAACACCCCAAAACTTGGACTCAAAATGTTACAAGTCCTGTGTTTTGGTCAACTTTATGGAAGCTCATGTCCTTGTATATTTTCTGAAAAAGCATGCTCCTTGCTACTTACCGTACTGTAGTTCCAATGGTTTCCATTCTTCTGCTCAATAGTTGCCACATGTGTTTCCCTGTTGATGGTCAGTTTGGCGGCCTCCAGCAGCAATGACTCGTGTGTATACTTCCATCTGCTGAAATTAGAAAACACAATTAAACAACACTTTTCAACTGGAATCTAGCATGTTACTTAAAAAAAAAAAAAAAAAAAAAAAAGAGGGGGGGTGTTGTGTTTAATTGTTTAATATATATAAAAATAACTCCTGACCAGTGCTGTAAGTATGATGTTAAGTGAAATTCTGGTCTCAGTTTCACTAAGTCTAGTCTGGAAGTCCAAAGGGCCACTTCTGATACATAGCCTTATGCCAAAGGGTGGTTATAACCTTGGTTCTTCACAAGTTAACAGCGCTTGTATGGATTCGTGTGGAAAAAAAACCCTAGGTTTAAGCGAGTGCTCCGAGGGGAGTCGGCACTCACCGTCGCCCACCTGTGGCGCCGCTGGGGAGAGGAACACAACCTGAAGAGAAACCTGGAAAAAACTACGCAGCCCGACAGTAACTAACTCTTCGCTGAAGGAACAAAAGGCCTTGCTTCTGCTGAGGGACCTGCGGCGGTATCGGGCGGGAGGGGCCTGAGGCGTCGCTGGGCAGTGACTGGGACACGAAAAAAGGCGCGAAAACGCGGTTGAGGCGCTGGCGGCAGCGCGAGCTGGGGCCGGTATGCCTCAATCACCATGGCCGCAGCACCCCTGGCACGTTTATGCTGATCCAGCTTTTTTAATTTACAGCTGTTTAAGTGTTTTGTTTTGGTTTCTTTTTTTTCCAAAAGACTGGTATTAGACCTCTGTCTGTGTCTCAAATCAGAATATCTATTTTGGTGTTAAAAAAAAAATATTTTTCCTCACAAATCAGGTTCTTTCCACATCTTGAATTTGTCTTAAATATGTGAGGGTATTCAAATACATTTATTAGATTATATTATGGATTTTTAATTGTACTCAAGTCACTCTTTTGAACTTTTTTCTGTCAATACAGTTTTTCAGGTTGGCAGTTTTTCATATTCTGCCTGCAATGTGGTAAGAGAAAAACAGGGCAGCAGGACTTAAGATAAAATCTTGTCACTTTGTAATGATGATGGGTTGCCTTCAGAACTTAAATTACAATTTCAACTAGGTTAAGGAAGGGGAAGATCAGGTATTTTCCAGACAGCCCAAGTTACCAAAGTGATCATTGAAGATCATAGAAATTGTGGTCAGCGATAAAGCTCAGGCCTTATCTGTGTTGAGAAGGATCATCTCTTGCAAGGTAAGCAACTCTGATCTGCACTGTTAAGAATATACATATATATCTTTGTACTTACACGGACATTTTGAGAGTTGCGTATTGATGTCTCTTCAGACTCACTGGAGTCAGTTGTCATGTTTCTACTTGGCAGTCTTTTTTTGAGCCTTGTTCTCTTCCCAATCGGTCTAAACCTGAAACAATTTAAATTTGAGTAATGAACATTGTGAAATGTAATGACATCCCAATTACAGCAAGAAAACTGCCAGAGTGTAATATTGAAATTAAATTCCTTGGATCTGGAAAAAGCAAATACTTTGCTTTGTTGGTTTGGTAGTTGTTCTGCGTTTTCTGTGAAGTTGGAAATGTTACTGTAGGACACAGTTCACAGAATAAAAAAAGCTTGGAGATTTATTAAGCATCACAAATTGTAATACTGTAGTAAAAATAGGAATCAGTGTGAAGAAATCAGTGAAGAAGCGCAAATGTTTTGCGCCCTCTTGTTGAAATTTTGTCCTTAAACAAGACGGTATGGGAGCAGGCATCATCCCTTGCTGGAACCATCTGTGCCCTGCGATTCCCTGCCAAGGATGCTGCGGGGTCTCTGGTCTGAGCCTGCCAGAGGGTCCCTGTTTGCCTGCAAGGCTGCTGACCTCTCTGCAAGCTGTGCTGTGGCAGCTGGGGCTCTCCATAGTCCTGTTCAGGTCAGATCGCTGCTGCCTCAGGGGACATGAAATCATCATCTGTTACAGAGTCTGACCCGTAGCCTTCAAGGGCTTGAAGGCCCCAGAAAGATGTTTCCCAGTGACACATGATAGGATAAATGAAGAGGGCTGTGCCTGTTTTATCTCAGGGAAAATGCGGTGTAAAGTTGGAGAAGAGGAGAAGAGATTCTCTCCAGAAACCCCAGGCAAGTTGGACAGGAACTTTTGTTTAAATACTGCAACCATATGGTTGCTTTTTTTGTTTGTTTGTTTGTTTTTTGGTTTGGTTTGGTTTGGTTTGGGTTTTTTTTTTGTTGAGGTGCTAAATATTTTTGGGTGCAGTTTTGCTTTGGTTTTATTGTCAGTTAACTATTAAAGATGCAACAAACATTTTCCTCAACAGAACAGGCTGCTGCATCCTTACTGAGAGTAACCCTTAACTTGCTCCTGAATGGGTAAAGTGTAGCTTAGAGTTAGTTACTCCTTCCAAAGTCCAATAAAAGGGCCTCTGAGCAAGGAGGGAAGGTGAAGATCTTGTTATTTTCCAGAGTTACTGAAGTGATGAAGAAACTAATCCCAGCCATTGTGCCTTAGTTTTGGCCTATGATTTGACTTTTCCAGATTTCCAACTTTTAGTTTGTTAGGGTATGCTTTTTTGCTTCCTGTGATAAGCATCTATAAAACACTGTTAAGTAACATCTGTCTTCAATTTCAAACTGCATTTAATACACTTACTAGTTCCATT
This sequence comes from Microhierax caerulescens, assembly GCA_035590215.1. Taxonomy (NCBI): domain Eukaryota; kingdom Metazoa; phylum Chordata; class Aves; order Falconiformes; family Falconidae; genus Microhierax; species Microhierax caerulescens. The sequence goes on along the minus strand of JAVJGJ010000038.1, from coordinate 5,491,551 downwards.
ATCTGCAGCTTGATTTCTGGGTTGATCAGAGCAATAGTGCATCTGTTTGTATTTGGCCATATTGCACTGCTATGCTTGATTTTAAAATAAAACATTGTAATACTTGGTTAATAAGAAGTTAAAATAACTCAGCTACACTTATTTCTATAAACCTGGACTTCATACTGTATTATCTTAAATATGGTTAATGCAGTAGATAGAGCACCATTTGCTTTTAGTAGTGATGAATAATTTCTTAATGTGGCATGTGAAATCTCAGTGGGAAAATTGTACAGGATGAGGTTTAAATGTCAAGATTGGGATTTTGCAAGAACGCTAGTTTAGCATATTGTCTTTGGAATTGCTTCCACTTTTTTTCAAAGGATTTGTAAAAATACAGTGCAGACCAATGTATGTTGATGTTCAGTTTTACTGAGACCCAATAGCCTCCACAGAGAGCAGAAGAAGAAACAGATTAACGATTGAAAGTGTGATCCAGAAAAGATTATGAAGGAGAAAGATCTTGTTAGTGCATACACAGTTCTATAGATTTTCTTCCTCAAAACTTTATCAGGAATAATTAATCACAGTAATGGAAAAACAGTTTATTAATGTTAACTTTCAGGCATGAAACATTTTGCTTTAAGAAGTTTTATCCTGAAAGAAAAGGAAAACCTGATTAATTTGGACTGAGAAATCAAAGAGAGCTGTGTAGCTGAAATTTTTCCAGCTTAATGTTGGAAATGTACCAGGAAATAAAAAATTAAAAATTGAGCTGTACCTTCCTAAACTTACACTACAAACAACAGTTAGAGCAATCTTTTAAGAAAAATCTAACCTGCAAATTTGGGTTTGAATCTCCAAATCATGCCATGGCAGGATCCATGGTAGCTAGGTACTCTATGTGCATGAAGTTGCCTAAAAAATTCAGGATTGTGTCAGCTGCTGGAGCCCAAACGTTCCTGAAAAAGCCTGGTCTCCAGGTTGTATGCAGACAAGTGACAGACCTGCTGTTCTTCCGTATGTACACATTGACTGATCTATAAAAAGTCATAGGAAACCACAGGATTTCAATAATTAACTTGCTGATCTTCACTTAAGTATTTTTCATCCTTATTTGTAATCTTGTTAATCTCTATTTTGGCATACAAAGAACTGTTACTACTATACTCACCAGCAGCTTGGTAAGCAAAGAAGAGGGAATTCCCTTGCACAGAGCTTCAATGAGTTTTCTGTATCTGTGCAAGTTTTGGAGCTTATGTGTTTGAGATAATGAAGTGATCCCCTCTGGGTGGAAGTTGGTGAGGACTTGGGTCCCTAAGCATCAAAGAAACAAATGTAGAAAACAGCATTTAGAAAAACCAGAAATAGAGTTCAGAATCTGTATGCCCATCTGATAGTGGAGAAGGGGTTACTCAAGTGCAATGCAACTTTTCAAAGACTGAACTTTCAGAGTGACTCAGCCCTGCTGTGAAACTTGTCTTCAGTTCTTGGAGCCTTTTCTCCTCTGTGTGTGTCAGGAAGGAGTACTTTTCACAGGGATTTGATTAGGTTTCTCACCACCTTTGTTCACCATTCTACCTTGTGTCCCTGAGGTGCTGCAGGTGCTACAGTTTATCAGGCAAAAACCTGTTGCCTATTTTAACAATGAGGCAGGTGTTTTTTGAAAATACCTTGGTTGCAACACAGCTCTATTAAGAAAAAAAGAAAAAAAAATTGTTGCAAACAATATACAGTGAAAGATAAGTGGATTGTCAGAGAGAAGCACTGGTTAAAAAAAGGGCTTTATACAGTACACATAATCATAGCGAAGGAAAATGGGGGGGGTGTTTCTATTATATAGTCTAGGTAAATGTGTCATTGAGGCTGACAAGGGATTTTGGTAAAAGGCAAAGTAAATTGTCTTCTCCAGTAACACCACATGTCTGAGATGTTATACCACGTAAGTCAGATGATGCAATTGACTGCTGAAAACACCAGTACAGCAGAAACATTAAAAGAGTTAAATGAGAAAGTTTTTAAGCAACTCCTCTAAAATCTTGTTTTGTTGAAGCTTAGGCGTTTTTCAAAAACCTTTTGGCTGTTTTCCGTATTTTTTTGAGCCATGGTGACAGCCACTTACAGTCTTGACATCCCAGACAGATTCCCAGTTCTCGGAGCTCTCCTTTGAGTCAGTACTGACCCCAGTGTCAGAGTGGTGTGAGTTTTCACTGTGGTGCTCTTCAAAGTTTGTCTTGCCATTCTGATTTCTGGAAAAGCTTAAAGGAGGTAAGGGTTTAGCTTTGTGGATTCCCAGTAGTCTTTCGCTCAATAAAGCAATAGCTCTAGTAACAACCTTTTGGGAAATTATTGCTCTTAGACAGGGGTCCTCAAACTTTTTGAACAGGGGACCGGTGCGCGGATTAAGTGGCAGGCAGTCATCTGCGGCTGCTTGGTTTCCCCCACCAACCCCCGGTGGGGGGGGCAGGGGGGTTCTGTAAATACCGGAGGGCCAGATTGAGGAACCTGGGGGGCCATATCCGGCCCACAGGCCGTAGTTTGAGGACCCCTGCTCTTAGACATCATAGAGTCATTTAGATTGGAAAGGACCTTTAAGATTGAGTCCAACTGTTAACCTAAAACTGCCAAGTCCTCTGCTAAACCATGTCCCTAAGCTCCGCATCTATGTGTTTTTAAACACTTCCAGGGATGGTGATTCCACTGCCTTCCTGGGCAGCCTGTTCCAATGCTTCACCACCCTTTCAGTAAAGAAATTTTTCCTAATATCAAATCTAAACCTCCCCTGGCACAACTTGAGGCTGTTTCCTGTTGTCCTGTCGCTTGTTATCTGGGAGAATAGACTGACACCCACCTGTCTGCAACCTCCTTTCAGGTAGTTGTAGACAGCAATAATGTCCCTCCTCAGCCACTGCCTCTCCAGGTTAAACAACACCAGTTCCCGTAGCCACTCCCCATCAAGACTTGTGCTCCAGCCCCTTCCCCAAACCACTGCCTGTCTCTGGACATGCTCCAGTACTTCAATGTCCTCTTGGGATTCAAGGTGAAGCCTCAGCCGTGCCGAGTACAGGAGGACGATCAGTCGATCGCTGCCCTTGTGCTGCTGGCCACGCTTTTTCAGATA